>KB698474.1:0-10705 GCA_000349165.1 Anopheles christyi
TCCATGGTCAGGGTCAAACAGAAGCTGTGCTGCAGCAGCAAAACGGGGTTGTAGCTAAAGCGAGGGTTAACGATTTGTATAAATTTACATAATTCATTTACCCCCTTTTCCTAATTGAAATGTTCACTTTCAATCATCGACGTACAGGATCGATGGGGTTGGGAAAGTGGTTCGGTGGTCCAGCGCGGGGGGGGGGGGAGGGAAGAAGAAAAGGGCAGGATAAATCTGGCCAGTGCAAAATGGTACTGTTGAACGTGCATGTTAATATTGGGCCACTTCAAATATTTCACCGACCATCACCCCTTGAAACATGGAGATGTTTGAGTGACATGCACAACGGGGATAAAAACTGATTTTTTTTTTCTTATGCCAGTTTAAATAAAGTATTATTTTTTATCATCAACTCCTTTCAATTGTTTTCTTCATTTTGAACAATCAGAGAAACATTTCATTTTTTTTCGTGAAAAAGTTTGCCTTCTTTCACATTATGTCCACCCTTTAGCAGAGTACTCTCCCACAGTGTTGACCATCATTATCATCCACTGCGCTTAGCAGCCCCATTCCGGGTGTACCGTCCTCCCAGCTATCTAAACCCGAATCCCGAACCAACATCAACCTCTCATCATTTGTGACACCGAAATCAGTTCCATTTGAACAGTGCGCGGATAAAAATGTGCCACGGCTAGTGCTCCGTGGATTTGTTACATTTCCTCCAATCAGAAACTCAAGCCATCTAGGCTTTTTTTTAACGATTCTAGAGAGTGATCTTTTGGAAAAATAAAACAACACAACCCATCATGCATACACCAGGTTCGTCGACGGCCGGTTACACCCTGCTGTTGATCGTGCAGGTTGTTTTTATAATCGTGTTCGGATTCTGCACCGATTACGCCAAGGAACTGCTTCCGGTTAAGAATGAAACGGCCAACGCTCACCATGCATCCGAGTCGGAGGGAGGAAATCTTCGCAAATATCCTCGTAATAACTACCCGTCGGTGAAAATAGTCCTTCCCGTGGTTCTTATGGGGCGTCTTAATCTTGCTGTGTTTCAGATTTCCAAGACATTCACGTGATGATCTTTGCTGGTTTTGCCTTTCTGATGACATTTCTCAAGCGGTACGGATTCAGTGCGTCTGGGCTTAATCTGCTCGTCGCCTCACTCGTCGTCCAGTGGGCTATCATCATGCGTGGTTGCTACGAGATGGAGGATGGCATCATACCGATCTCGCTGCAGAACCTGATCGGTGCAGATATTGCAGCAGCGGCCGTACTTATCAGCATGGGCGCCCTGCTTGGCCGCACCACTCCCATCCAGCTGCTCATTATGGGCATTTTGGAGATTGCGATCTTTGCGGGCAACGAGTACCTGCAGCTGGAACTGGTAAAGGCGGCCGATGTCGGTGGTTCCATTACGGTGCACGCGTTCGGTGCTTACTTCGGGCTGGCGGTAAGCTTCATGCTCCGCCCTAGCAAGGATCAGGCAAAGGTTGGCCCGCTCGAAGGTTCATCGTACAGCTCGGACATCAGTGCGATGATTGGGACGATCTTTTTGTGGATCTTTTGGCCCAGTTTCAATTCGGCACTGGTCGATGGAGCCGATCAGGAGCGTGCAATCATCAACACGTACCTTTCGCTAGCCGGTGCCACAGTGACCACGTTCGTGCTGTCGGCAATCGTGTCCCACGAGCACAAGCTAGACATGGTGCATGTGCAGAACTCAACGCTAGCTGGTGGTGTTGCGGTGGGATCGATCTGCAATCTGCTGATCCATCCGTTCGGTGCACTGATCGTCGGCGTTATTGCAGGCATCATTTCCGTGCTGGGATATCGGTTTCTTACGGTACGTAGCTGCGTGTTATGTAATGCGTTTCTCATGTGATTGTTTACCCCTTCGTTATCTGGTCTGTGATCACTCTCACTCTCAAATTGTGCTTAGGAACAAGCATTTTTAATTATATCATTACCATTACCAACATTTTATCAGTAGCGACAACAAACCGGAGTTCGCCATAGCTGTTAAATGCTGCTAACCGAATTGCCTCTGTGCCTCTGTCCGCTGTGCTGTTAGCAACTGTTTAAATGTTAACGTATCTCATCACGATTCAATGTTTTCGGAACATTTTCACACCAAAGTGATAAAGTGAGATCCCAAAGAGTGCTCTACTTAGCACTCGATTTGATCGATACACAAATCGGGAAGGCGATCGTACCAACTACCGCATATGACGGCAAAGATCTCATTAGCAAACATGGAGACGAACATGGAATATGTTAAACGATGAAAACAAAATCTATTTTTAAAAGCGCTTTTTTACAGCTTCTTCATCAATCAATTAACTAACTCAAGGTCAGAGACTCTTTTACTAAGCTTTTCCTTTATGTCTCACCTCATCATTTCGATAGCCCGCCATACTTTCTAACCTGCGCATTGCGGATACGTGCGGTGTGCACAATCTACACGGAATGCCCGCCGTACTGTCGGCCATATTCTCTGCGATTTACGCTTCGTTTGCAAGTGTGGAGACGTACGGTAGATCTTTGGGAACAATTTTCCCTGCCATGCAGAAACCAAACGCCCTGAATGCCACCTCAGAAATGGAACCACTAGAATATGTTATCGGGGTAGGTAGTGGTTTGCAAGAAACATATCTCTCAAACTAAACTCTCATCTTCTCTCCGCTCACAGGGATATGGCCGTTCCGGGGCAAAGCAAGGTGCTTTCCAGCTTATGGCTATTGGTTTAACGATGTTGATCGCTATTGCTGGCGGTTTGCTAACGGGTAAGTATCGCGATCGAATAGCGATCGTTCTTCTCTTGCGCTCTTCACAGCTTGACCATTTCCATTGCGTTGTGCTGATTGATAGGAGTTATCATTAAAATGAACACTTTTGGAGGGCTGCTAGCCGCATCAGAACAGTGCAGAGATTCGCTATGGTGGAAACTGCAATTTAACGAAAGCCCAAAGCAAACTCAAAATGCTACCGTACCCAGCATGACACTCAAAGCCAATGTGGCGTTTAGACGAGCGCTTAAAAGGTGGTTACTGAAACGAAATTGGTTAGCTCGCTGTTCACCACCGTGTTTTGCACCGTGCACCTTTTTTGTTCGATGTTCTTCATTTTTGTTAGTTTACAGGCGCAATTTTCATGCATACTTTCTCCCTATGTAAAAAAGATCCTTAAACATGTTGTTATGCCTTTTAAATTGCATTCATTTAGGCGTTTATTTTTTTACAAATAATTGTTCTGCTTCACACTTCAACTTTACTGACCGTTTCTTTTCTTTGCTCAAATTTTAAAGGATTGATACTCAAGTCACCCTCAGTTCGTCAGTTGGAAGAACATGAGCTGCACAAGGACGATGCATTTTGGGAAACTCCATCAGAAGAGTCAACAAATACGAGCACCACAAACGAGTCAACAAATCAGTAAAAGGAAATGTATTGTATCTAATAATGTAATGACGAGGAACCCTTCTAACTAACAGTATTAGAACGATCGATTAATTAAAGCGATGGAATTCAAATAAAACACAAAATATTAAGTGTAGTGTTTAAATTCAAGTAACCATTTTAAATTGGTCGCTAAATCGTTGTAAAACGACGCCTCCATGAAAACAATTAAAATGTGGCTGGAGAAGAAGAAACTCATCACGATCAGCTAACTCATCACGATCACGGCATAATTTCCACCATGCTTTGAATTGCTTTTCTATTGCTATTGTTTTCAAGACGCATTTCATTCGTGTCTACCCATTTAAATCCCATTTTCATTTTCAGCCCACCTTAACATCGCGACACCCCCTTTCCTTGGCATGGCTGCATTCCAGATCGCTAATTGAGGCGCGAAATCGAAACGTTGAGCTCACAAACATGCCTCTGCCCGAGAGCACATGGCCACATACCCATTCTGCATTTCATCGCCCCCCAGAGGTGATCATGGCCGACCGAGTGTTTGCAAATTTTCCTTTGCACGCTCCGCTACACACGAGCCGACAACACCGTTGGTCACGCTAAGCTGCCATTTTATCACGCGATCATACCTCTGAGCGCCAGCTTTATACTCTCCATTTCTTTAATAAGCGTGAAATGTATCACCTGCTCATACCCATCCCTGCTTTTCCCTCAGCGTAAAATCACTTGTCCTCACGTTTTGCTTCCGCCACCAGGGATCAAGAAGGGCCCGTGTATGTGTGTTGTACTTCAGCCTAAAACTCGTCCAGGCTCATGCTAGTACATCCAAATACAGAAGAAAAGGAAATAATGCAGCGTACATTAAGCACGGAAATGTGCGAGAAATTATAAAGAGCGGCATAAAATTGTGGCATTAGTCCCCGGCTAGCCCGCTGTATTCCCAGCAATCCAATTAGCGATATGCCATACACGGGCCAGAATGAGTCCAGCACGAACGCAAGCCCTGAACTGTGATGTCACTTCCTCAGACATAGCGATAAATTGGTACGTTCGTTGTCCTCGTACGAAAACAAAAACCAAAATCTTAACTTCTATCCCATTAGCGTTACATTAGGTTAGCAATATTATGTCACGTTTCATAAAAACCCGCAAAACAAACTTTGTGCAAATCAAAACGAAACCGTTCAGTCGTACTTTCTAATTGAATGAAAAATGACCCACCTTCTGAGGCTGATGAACTTTCAATACTTTGACAAACTTTTTTGTCTACAAATTCGTAGCGTAGTCGGTGTCATCATACACCCCTTCTCACTCTTCGTGTTGCTAATTGATCACAATCTCGCTCTAATATTGGTCATCTCGCATGAAACCGAACAACAGGTTACACCTTACACAACCGCACGGGACGAACCTACCCAAACCCACACAAACACGTACACACAGTGGTGGACAACCTGTTGGGGGGACGACACATCCAGACACTTCCGCAAATGAGCACGCGAAGGTATAATGAACGAAGCCCCACGACGCGCGGTCGTTTCGCGAACCGCGGTTAGCCAGGTTTTCCTTGGGCGAGGAAAATCGGTGTGGAAAATGAAGTATGATGGGGCTAATTTTTACAATCCACGCATGCCAGAAGTTTTGATGTGTTTGGCCCGTAACGTTTCCCAGAACACGGTGTGGTGTTTGGTTCGGGCAGCATACGATTCGTTGCAGGCACCACTAATTGTGAAAATTGTAATTAGATTGTTATAACTCGATTTGATTAATTTTGCTAACAAGGTTTTTTAAATTAAAATTAAATCCAGGAGTGATATCGCACTTAACGCCTGAATCTATGCAATTAGCAAAGCAAAAGTGTGCTTAATTGTTCTTATTTGCTTAATTTATTTATTTTAATAAAAAACTATCAAATTTATGTTATGTGACAACTAACTAAATACTACAGTAACTTGACTCGGCGGTTAAACAAAATCTGATAACATGTTGCAAGTATATGTGATTTTTCAAAGCAATCCATTTCAATCACACCAAATCCTAACCATACTAGCTCAGTAATTATTATAAATGCATGTTTTGATAGGACTGATTTTAGCCTCCACCAACTACTAGCCGCGTCTCAGTGTGCTGATGCCAAAAGCGTTGCATAGACAGAATGAAAGCAACAACCACAAAAACCAACCAAAAAAATTTAACGAACCAATCGGCCGGATGGTGTGTGTACAAGACCAACAAAAACACTAATGAAAAGCAACAACCATACAGCACCAGCCAACCACCACTAACAAGCAACAACAGCAAAAACCCTCCCGAAGACGTGCGCTCGAACGCAATGGTACGCGGTAATTAGAACCGCTGCTGCCTGGCACCATCATTTCGTTAGCGGCACCCATCGAAGCAGGCCGCATTTGTGTTCGTTTCACTACGCACGCAGTGTTGTAGGTTTCCGTTCTTCCTTACTTTTTCTTCCCCTCATTCCTCTTATATCTTCTTCACTCCCATGTGGCAACTAGATATTAAAGAAATCCGTCGGCATTTGACAGCGGGGGACCGAGAAAACTCTAAGCTCAGTGGATACACCATTTTCCACGGATATCGTGTGCCGAGTTTGTGTGTTTGTGTGTGTGTGTTTGTAAATTTCCTCCCGAACCTTTCCGGACCGGTGGCTATGTTAGCGAATCGTACAGTAGCGTGGCCGTTTTACAGTGATCGAAGCGAGGGAAAATCGATCCGACAGTGCGGATGTAACCTATCAGGTGAAACCTAATCATCGATGTCTCCGCAGTGTTGTGTGCGTGTGTGTGTTTTTGGTGTGCCTCTCGCTTAGTTTTTCCGACCGAGTAAACGATCGAGAAAGTGAAACAAATCGAGAAAAGTAAAAGCCATTCCCCCGTGTCTTTGGGTTGTTTTTTTTTGTTATTATTTTTTTTGTTTGTGTGTTACGACCGTGTTACGTGAATTTTTGCAGCTCCATTTTCCTCTAGCATTTTTTTCAAACGGGCCATTTGTTTTCTCCTTTTGTCCCAATAGCTTGGGAAAGAGTTCGATCCAAGCCAAGTGTTTATTAAATTTGTCCCGACCAGAAGCGGTAGCAGCATCGCGCAACCCAACTCCTTGCCCTCCCGGGGAGGGGGCCGGGCTATCGCTCGTGAGTGCGCAACAAGCATGCAGCCGTCGTCGTTCGAAGCATAAGCACAGTGGGTGAACGGTAGTAGGCCAGTGGTTAAAAATAAAACACCACACCCTTACGCGCAACCACACGCCGACGGTGCGACACTCATGAAACGGTGGCGGGCGGTAATCATGATGATGATGATGGCGGCGATGATAGCGCAATGATTTCACTTGTGATGCTTAACACAACACAAACTCGCGCATCTGACGGGTGCGGACGTGAACGTGCGCCTACCTCCTCCAGTTGGACGCGTGAAGTGGTGCAAAGAACGACATTGAAACACAGACACGCATCGCAGTGGTGTTGTGGCGTTCAATGCTATAAGTTTTCTATACGCGCGATGGTTGTGATCGAACAAACCTCAAAAGGGCTGTCCCAACATGGTTGTACGTACATAAGTGTACCGGGGGTAGTAAATGCAACTGTTTGCACCAGCTAGTGGTTTGGTTTTTCGCAACTTTTTGTGCTTTTTGTGGTGAAAATTGTAATCAATGTAATGGAGTAACGTACGGGCATAGTGGCAAACACAGCGCCAACCAGGCTAAGTTGAAACGAGGAAGTGCTTACGAGTGTTGATTGCAACAGTGACAAGTGTGTGCATGTGTTTGTTTTTTTTTCTTCTTTTTTTATTGTGGGTTTAGCGTTGAGGTGTGTTATCATCTAGGTAACTCGTACTTCGCTCTGTCCGGTATTTCATGCTCCATCATATTGTTGCACAAGGTGTTGTTCCCTAGTTTCCATAAAAAAAACATACTACAATACACTACCCGGTGTCTATTTCATGTGATGCGCCCTCGATCTCTCGAACTCCACTCACAGTCCTCCATCTGCACCCAAGGAGTAATTCTATCCCCTAAGCTGGATAAGAAGCTTCCTTTCTAAAAGCGCCTTTTGCGTAATACTTGTCGAAATCCACGCCGAAAGAATATGAACAAAACAAAACCATTCCACTAACAACACACCTGCTGACACACAATCATGGTACGACCCCCTGATGCCTTCGCGTTCTCGGCCAACCGGACGAGGTCATGGAGTGAAATCAGCGAAAATTGTGCTCGCTCACAAGGCATACACACACACAAAAAAAACCTTCCATACCATTGAAATCTTCGAAATTGCACCTATTCGCAGATTGTGCGTCATACTAACCCCCCTCGCGGTTTGAATGGTTTCGAATTCCGCGAGTTTGTCTAACAAACAAAAAATACACAAAAAAGTGAACTAATCCAAAGCGCTACGGAGCGCTTGGAAGCCATGCGCTGTTGCGCCACAAAGGAAAAGCTCGAGATGTTCTTTTTCTTTGCCACGGTTGGGAGGGGGTTACGAGAGCTATTTCCAGCGTTTACGGTTGCAGTGGTCTAATCTTATACATATCCTCTTCAATCCACCAAGCCCAGGCAAGCCAAAGTGTCGTAGCAGATTGTCGTCATAGCGCGTGTTTATGTGTGGCCTATTATTTTATTATCTAATGTGCAACCAAGTGATACAGGTTACAGCGACAGACAGCCTAAGTGAAGAAGCTACTGTGCAGTGGAACTATTTAATACAATCAACTGCTTTGTGAGTGTGTGTGTGTGTCCGAAGAGAGTCATGCTTCCGGTCATCGGTTTTTTAAACAGCTGCTGATCTCGCCCATCGCCCGTCGTCCGTAAACTTGACCATCGAACATCGTTAAATGGATACGGTACGTACACATGAACATGAATGACAGGGTGATTCTACGAGCAATTGAATTGAATGAAACTGAACATTTGTCAATAGGTGCTATACACTTCGAAAGGTTACTGTTCTATTATTGTCATTTTAATTTCTTCGCCATAAATCATATCCAAGTATGGAGTTGTATGTAATACTTCGGAATCCGTAATTCGGTTAAGAAAGGAATAACCACGTAAGTCGTTAATTTGAAATGTTTGGTGTTTGGTGAAATGTTAATTTGAGACTAGGCACGACAGAAGAACCTATATTACCACACGACTTTGCCGATACTTGATGTTTCTTTACCAAGGCCATTTCTTGCACTGAGTCAGATAGCTTTTCATTTTAAAAAATCATCTGACAGGCATCTAATGCGGAATGGCACGGAGTTACATGAATCGCTCTGTGTGTTGATGATTCCTAATTCTCTATCTTTCTCTACTGAATGTTGTTAATAATTCAATTTATCACAAATCCTTTACACACTATCGACTAGCTCGGAAGCGCCCTCTTGTGAACGAGTTAAAACCATCATCCAGAGACACGTGGTTGCGCCGCCGAATGAGGTGGTATTGTTTTGGGTTTGCTTCGGTTGAAGTGTTTTCCTAACCTACTACGTGGCTCTAAAAATCAATCCCGCATAGCACTGTTCAGTAGCAGCAATTAGTGGAGTGTGCTGCGGTTCGTTAGTTTCTTCTGCCCAAGTCAACGGCCAATGCGCCAGTAAAAGAAGAAAAAAAACGATGTTTTCAAGAAGTTATTGTTGCGTGTTTTTTCCCTTCTTTGAATGACTCGCATTATATTGTTGTTTGCATAATGCATGATCTTCTCATTGCGGATATTCACCTTTTCTAATACACACCAGATTGAACGGGCAAGCAACCGTGAGCCTCGTGAAACGCTCCACTAGCTCATTGCATTAGTTGCTGGAACACTTGTCCGTGTATAGTTTATTCCTAAAAAGAATACGAGTGTTTTTTTCTTCACTCCGTTTCTCTTATCTCTTAACGGACATTTTCAATTAAATTGAAATTTGAAATTGGCCTTTTAAACCGCTAGGCAACCGAACCAACCGAAACCAGTGCACTGATAAGCAAGTAGTAGCACTGAAAGTTCATGTTTTTTTGATAGTCTGTTCATCTGTAACGGAAGGTCCGGATTTATTCGAAATTGTGCACAACTGGTGCGTAATCTGTCTCACGGTGAAATAAAAAATGTTCGTTGGCATTTGTCATATTTTCATGTTGCTAGTGGTTTTTAATAAGTGATGATTGCATATTTGTTTACCTTCGTTTTGATTTACTTTTAACACACAAACTTGCGTTACCAATTTTACTCTTCTTCACCAGAGTTGTTTTTCCCATTTCCCCGCTGTTTTCCATTACCTTTATCTTTGCCATTTTGCTTTCCATTCTTTTGGTGACCTTTTTTCTTCCCTTTTCCGGGGCTACTACTACGTGTTGGTTTGCTACGTTCATCATCCTGTTCATCATTGGTGATGGGTTCCTCTTTGAGCAGTGACCATAAGGCTGGTTCGGCAGGTGGAAGAGGACTCTTCATCCGATTGGCAATTCCAACAGTCGGCTGTGTGTTCGGTCCGTTGAGCAAATCTCTGGATGTTGCAACGCCTAATCGTTTTGTGGTTTGCTTTTCAACATAGGATATTCCTTTGAAAGTGGCTGTCGCTTGGTAGGGCAATGCATTCGTTCTCGTAGGAACAGTATTTGATTTATAAGGTGCTAATGTTATTGTCCCAGATGTGATTTTATTCAATGAACGACGTGCCCGATGGATATTAACTTCTTCAGAGCATTCGTTCGATGCTTCATTAGATTCTTTTTTCACTTTACTATTAAGCCCGGGAGCTGCTATCACGATCGATACGACCAGCGCCTGAAGTACCACAATTCGTATTGTTCCCATTGTAGCATTCAAAACACTGGAAAAATGCATCAACACACGGGCTTTATATACAGCACTGCAGTTTACAAAATCTGTGACACATTTGTAACAACTGACAACACAAACCAGACAAGACCAATTTAAAAATGATTAGTTATTAAATTAATCACCAAATAATAGCTAGCATTCGGTACAATGAGAAGTATAAAAGCCGATCAGGGAGCTGAAAAATGTATCATTTCAAGTCCACCTTTCGAAAATAAAGAAACTTGCTACCCATACCTAAATCCAAACCCAACCTACAACAATGAAGGCTACTCTGTTCTTCCTGGTCGTCGTCCTGTGCGTCGTCGCCATCTCTGCCCGTGACAGCGAGAAGCAAGGAAAGGGACAAGGCAAGGGCAAGGAGAATGCTCCCGCTGGCGCTGACGATGGCTCGAAAGTAGGCGTTGGCAAGGGAAAGGGCAAGGGACAGGAGAAGGGCGACGCTGCATCTCGTGCTGAGGCTGGACGGGCC
>KB698482.1:0-28222 GCA_000349165.1 Anopheles christyi
TGATATTTGTGTTTCCTGTATGAATTTGAATATTTCTTTAATTATTTTTCCATCTTTGTCTTTCCATTGTTTCTTTAATTTTTCTTCTTGAATGTTCGTATTTTGTTCTCTCTTATCCCGGAATTTTTTACATTCAAATATTTTGTGTTTGCCTGTTTCCGGTACTTGGCATTCCTCGCACATATCATCGTCTTCTATTTTCATGAATCCCCTTCCTGGATATGCTTTGTTAAGAGATACTGCTGATATTACGTCATTTTTCAAGCGAGAGTCATGGTCAAACAATCAATTTGAAACAGTCATTTCAAATGTTTGACCTGGAATTCCACAAAAGAGTGAGCCATTTTCACCCTGACAACCAATGCTTAACTTCGATAGGGTAGTACAGTCTCTACACGAATGACGCGGTTCTCAAGTTACGAGGTTTCGAAGATACGCAGATATTAAATTTTATAGATCTTTGAACAAATTGTACTGGTTTGACACATTGACTTTCCAATATGAAATAAATTGCCTGTTTTTAAAACACAAAAACTAGAAAATTATGATAATTCTTATTATAATTCCCATTTAATAGCTATTTAAATAGCAGAGATTATCATTTTGAATCAAAATTGTTCATATGTTATAGGTATTTTGACTAAAAACCGAAAAATTCGACATACGCGGATATTCGAGATACGCGGATCCTTTGGGAACGCATTAACCGCGTATATCGAGTAAAGACTGTATATCGCATGCGCGACGACGATGGTGCACAATGAAAAACTAAATAACGTTGTGGTGGTCAAAAAATATTTATATTACTTTGCAACTATAATCGATTTCAACTCATTGTTGCACATTGTGAAGCGGCAAAGATACAAAACACTGCAACATTATATCAATTAAATTTGATCAATATGCTTAAAAGCATTGACAATGAAATTCCTACGATATCATCCTTGAAGATTTTGAATTGAAAAATATGTTTTTCCTTCAAAAGTCCATGGCCTACTTATTCCTATACTATACTTATTCTAACTCCAATTTACTTGATATCGCACAAAAGGGCAACGCCTCGTAGAACCCAATGTTCCGGTGGTTTGGCCGTTTGCAACCACAATGGCGTGATATAGTTCAAATCTGTTCGATTGGCCTTCTTATACACTGGGCACTGTAGGGATAAATTATGGTTAGCAATTGCCCGATGAAACGGTTTTGAAAAAAGCCTACACATACGCATCGTGGAAACTGAAACTTACCTCGTACAGCTTAGGATCTTTCGGTGCCGTGGAATTGATGGCGTACACGTGTATAACAGGCATTGGTGAGTATAGAACTTTGTTGGTTGCTTCCTGCAGCCGAATGAACCGCTTGTCCCAGCCAGCTCCATCGATGTATAGTCCGTAAACGTACACTCCTTCCGGTGGCGTCACCTTGCAATCCTCGGTCAACATCTGGGTGACGTCATTGTGCAGTGTGATCATGTCCAAAGCCCAGCCCTTGTGAGCGCGAGCAACTTCCTGTCGCATGGCGGTTAAAAATCCCTGCGGGTTGAAGAATCCCGTCATCCAGAACATGTTTGGTCGCTTGCGGAAACACCAGCTGTGGAATTGTGTGTTCCGCTCAATAAGCTCCGTAAACCAGAAGCCAAGCGATGCCGAAGCCCAACTACCCCGCTTCCAGACGGTAGGTACACGGGCATCGTATATGTTGTCCAGCGCATCTCGAAGCTGCTCATTCATGATAATAACTCCATCGATGGCTAGCAGCAGATCGTCTAACGTTTGGCGTACAAGTAGCAGTATACGCTGAATTCGATCGATTTCCTGTCGTAAAAAGATGTTCATCGACTCTTGGTGACCCATGATGCGCAATCGTTCCTTTACAGCATACGGGTCATATGGAGGAGGAACTTTGCCCAACATATCGCGTACCATCCGAGCCACGGTCACTTCACGGGTCTCGCCACCACCCCCTGATGATTCTGCAAAATAAAAATACCAAGATTAATGCATATCCATTGATACAATACGATCTACCAATCTCACCTTTCGGTTGTATAGACAGGATCGTATCCAAAATTTCCTTTGTTGTATTGCTCTGGTAAGTAATGTCTGCATTCGAGTGTAATCCATACACCTGCGGAGGATCTACCAGCGGCATGTTGTCTATTGCTTCGAGATATTCTTCGATGGTCTTAAAACGCATAATGCGATATTCGCGGAAAAACCGGAACGTTTCCTCAAACATTGCATCCGAGAACCAAACGCGAGCAAAGGTATTGAGCAGCCGCTTATCGTAATCGTCTGTGACGCGGCCACCATACTGCACCTCTCCTAACATATAGCGCATGGTTTTCCAGCTCACACGACCTACTTTAGGATCCAGTGCATCCAGATGATTCTGCACAAACATGCAACTCGCCAACCAATCCGCTGAATTGAACTCATATGGAATGTTCCAACCCAATGGGCCAAACTTTCGTCGTTCCTGTACTACCGTATGAAGAAATGATATGCCATATATCAGTGGCACGTATAGTGGAGAATCGCTGTACTCGAACATCTCCAAAGACATCGAAGCGTAGGTACGCTTCAAACCGGCCTTCACTCCGGAAGGTGGTTCGTTGGTAAATTTCAAAGCCATCTGCAGAAAAGTGATCGGAAACTGGGGATGTGGCTCGGTAGTCATCCAAATGCGAAAGTTTTCATGATGCGCCGAGGGACCAGCCCGATCCAAATCCGTTATCTGCAACATCAGCTCGTTCATGTACTCCAATCCGAGATGACAGTTTTGTAGCAACACCCAGGAACCTTCCTCTAGCGAACTTCCAACAAGTTTGCGCGCATGCACCTCCTGCCCCTGACCCATGGAGATCGAACGACACTTAATAGAATTCTTTTTAGCCAAACTTTCAATACTGGGCGTCGGATCGGAGCCCATGGACAGAAAACAAACCAACGGTGTCAGAGGATGGCTTTCTTCAAGCAGTGCATCGTAGTTGATAATTACTGGATCTGCAAAACGTTCACCAAGGGACATGCCAAGATACCGTCGGCTTTGGAACAGCGTTCTGTCTGGACACCAGGCCCGAATCAGGAGCAAACGGCGGAAAGCATCCATGGACTGATAGCCACCTTCTGATGGCAGCGGCTCTTCTTCGGGTACTTCTTTCGAAAACCACGTTTTCCAGCCCTTCTCATTGCCACGTATGCTGTCGAGGATTGCACTGAACTGATCGAGCTTAGATAGTTGCACCAAATTAAGCCAGATTACATCGGCAATCCATTTGAATGGCTTCTCCGGACAAGTATTGATATCCAAAGCTGCTCCTCCTTTGATGAAAGTTTGAAACTCGGCATGCGTAACAGTCTTGCGATCTAGATCAATGTTCAGAGCCATTAGGAGGACGAACAAATACTTGTGTACTTCATACAATCCACGGCACACATATCGGAAGATGTCATGAGTGAGAAAATCGATGATGTTGTTAATGCGTCTTGTTGTCATCGGATGTCGATCGGATCGGTTCAACGAAATATCAAAGCGTTCCAGAAATTGTACCAGCGACGTTTGATACATATTATTCACCATGCTCATGCTGCATATAAGGAAGTACAATACACTTCCTCGCGCAGCTACTGGGCGGTATTCTTCTCGAGCCCGATTGATTTTTAACTCCGTTTCCCGAGCAATCTTTAGCTTTTCGCGCACTTCAATCGAAGTTGTTTTACTATTATTCAGCACGCCGATCACTGTAACATCATCTACTAAACTGCCTTGCGTGGTGGACAGTTTTTGCAGCAGATTTGCCTCTAGTTCCTGCATTTTACGTCGATTGGCAGTGACATCTTTGATCAGGTTAGTTCGCTCTGATTCCAGCTCCCGTTTTTCCGTCAAGATCACACGCCCTAAAAGCTGATCCTCTAGTCCACGCATCGTCACGGTGAAGTCAATTATAGACGTTCGTGCAGACACCTCAGGCGTGTAAAGCGGATTAGGTAGCTTTGTGGTCATATACATGCGGAACGAACTATTCACATCTACCTCCTTGTCGCCTACCTTCACCTTGAAAGTGTTGCCCATTTTGATGAAATTCTTCTCCAACACATTATCCAGCACGGGATCGAGCTCTTCGCCAATGTCCTCTATCAGCAACGGGTAGCCGAGCGAAACGCAATCTTCGATGTGATTTCTAAAATATTTGTGATTGAGTGAAGTCACAACTAAACCAAAATCGTTTTCCTTGTTCTTGATCCACATCTTCCCTTGCGACTGGGGATCGATAAGCAATGGAAAGCGAGCTGCCTTCGTCACAATGATGCCATTCTGAATCGAAAGCTCATCATTCGGCAATCCTTGTATATTCCACTCTCCAATAGTGGCGGGATCTGTGAGACTTTCCGTGATGTTAATGCTCCTAGATACGGGAATACGGCGCCTGTTTAGTTCACTCTGCCAACTCGTCTGAAGCACGGTGCGGTACTCTTGGTTGAACGGTCCCGTGTAGGAGAGAAAGCCGGTAAGAATAAGCACGTCTCCAACAAGTCGTTCTGTTTCGTCTTTAAATTGCTCCAATTGTTCTGTCCACCTTACTTTTTCATCAGCTAGCCCATCGATTAACGCCGAAGCTGCATCCATTTTATCCTGGCATTGTTTTGCATCATCGAGAACGGCTTTTTTCTTTGCCATTGCCTCGTCAAACATTTGCTGTACGACGGCCAGTTCTTCCTCTTTGGCTGTTAACAGTGCTTCCGCTTCTGTTTTCTCGGCCATGGCTATATCAAGTTTCTTCTGTTGCCGAGCCAAGTTGGCTTTTAAGGGTAATACATCTTTATTTACATCGTAGAAGTCAGCCATCGCTACAGTCCATTTAAGTAAACCGGCAACATTACCGCAAGCTGCCTTTGCCGCCTCGAATGTGTATAGATGATAGTTGAAATAGGGCCTCATGAGATCGACCGTTTCCGCATTGATCAGATCCGCCTGATAGCGTACAATTCTGCCAAGGAAGCTCGTATCCGCCATTACCTTAAGCGATTGCTCCCAAGAAGCTAGCATAAACTGGCGCTCCTCGTCCGGTTTTACGGGTGCTATTCGTCTTCCAAACAGAATTAATACAACGTCCATGATCAATGTAATCAAGTATGGCGGTTTACCGAGCTTACGTACCGTCGCAATATCAGCTCCTGTAACAGTCTTGAGGGCTGCTTCAGCTTGCTCTAGTGCCGGCCTGGCAGCTTCGAGTTTTCCCTCTGCAACTATCGTGTCCGCTTGGATTTGTTCTACCAAAACGTCGGCCTTATTTTTCACCAACAATACATCCGCCTTTACCAACTCAGCTGCGCACTGAGACTCCGCTACAGATGCTAATACCACTTCCGCCGCTTTAGTGGCAACAACAATGTCTTTCTCTTTCTCTTCCAGCTCAAGTCGTAGAATATCAACTGATTCGGCGGCCTCGATAAGCTTCACCAGACCGGTTTGCATACGTCCCGCTAGAACAGCAATGTTTTCGTGCTTCTGTCTATAGATGACTTTGTAGCCCTCCAGAAATGAAAGGAACGATTTAGGAGTCACGTGTGCCTGCCGGCGGAACCGTTCAAAATACTCTAGGCATACTTCGACCACACGATTCTGTACGAATGCCATGATTTCGATCAGGCGTACCTTTACTTCAGGTGTGCAGACGATATTGTAACCACGCAGGAAATGTGTTGATACCGCCACGAGCGCATCCTCTGGCCATCGTTGGAACCAATCAATGGTACAACCTGAGATGAGTCCCGGAAATTTAAGCGATCTGTTACGGAACTTCTCTCCAACCGGCGAAAAACAGAGTACAATGTGAAGATTGGCCCGTGCTCTAGAGATGAAGAAATCGTACAAGTTGTCCTGCGTCGGGATACGTTTGGGGTCGAATTTCTTCATGGCCGGTATCAGCTCGTTCGTAATTTGATCGATTTCATCCTTTGGGAAAAGGTTGGCTATTTCCCCTGAGCTGAGAACGTTGTTTATGTACTCCAGGAAACCTTCATCCTTGATATCGTTATCCGTGAAAATAAACGTTATCCCCTGTCCTTCAACACCTGACACCCGGTATAAATACTTGAGATCCTCCATAAGGTTATTCACATTGTATGCTCGGGTAAGAGTGATTTGGTAAAACTTGTAACCGGCAATGAATGAGGCCAGCCGTGTTAAGCTCTGCTTGCCTGATCCTCCTACTCCGACCAGCAGTGCATTGCCTCGCGGAGTACCTATAATGCGCGCGATAATCATCAAATGGATCAAGGCGTCCCGGAAGAATACCAAGTCCATTGTGGCGCCACGTATCTGTTCGTTGTACAGTTCAAGAAACATTTTGACTCGAACAGTAGTTTCCTCAAAACCGGGCATTTCTTCGTACAGCTTCGGTGGCTCTAAACTCACGTCATCTCCTTCATCACCTGTAGGTTCGGGAGCATCTCTCAGAAAATCTACAAAGAACTGCTCTTCTTTCTGATAGTGTTCATAGTCGGGCCCAAGTTCTTTTTCTGCTGCCGTTATCAAAAAATCCACAAACCATATGCGATCTTCAAAATTTGTGAACCGATCGGCTATCACTCGTGTGCATTCGTGTCGCCAGAGCTGCCATCGTATAATGAAAACATGAATTTAAATCCCTCTACCTTTTTCCACACTCCTGAACTTACGTTTATTGCCGTACGGATGGTTTCGCACTGCTCCGATTTCACTTTGAGCATACCTTCCCAGATACGCGAAAGATCTCGAAGATTAAACACGTAGTGGAATTTAGCTGGTGTCGGAAGCATCTTCACTTTTGTTGCTTGCCAAACTTTGCGAGTTAATGGCACAAGGCGAGGAATGAACCGAACTAACACTTCGTTAAAGCGCGATTCGCAAAAATATCCTTCGCCTAGCACGCCAAATATTTTATCCATCGACTTGTTGCTGGGAATTGCACAATTGAAGATACAGAATTGACGCTTCAGCCGAGGCGGGATGTCGTTTCTACCACCACCCGGGTGAATCATTGCTGCCAACATTTGAATATCCATTACAGTTAGAAAATCACCCGGTTTGTCCAGAGAATAGAAGCCTCCGTTTTCCATCAACTGGCGCACGATCTCATTCGTAACCTGATCGCCCCACTCATTGACAATTGGCATATTAATGTCGTCGATGAAGATCGACATCTTGCGTTGTTGAGGTGGACCATAGGTTGTGCCAACGCGCTTCTCCACATACGATTCAATGATCCGCTGAAACATGTTCGGCGTGGTGGCGGAGGAAAAGTTAAAGCTTTTTGAAAGATGATCCTCGGGATCATACTGCAGCATATAGCCCTTAATCATAACGGTTTTTCCTGTACCCTGTTCACCAATTAGAAGTACTGCTTTGCTTTGTCTGGCTACCAAATCGATAAGGAAAGAGGTACGCACATTGTCGACGTTTGGCACTAGTATGCTTGCAAACTCTGGTACACTATCGCTAGGATAGATGTACTCCTCAACGCGATCGTTCCAATGTTGCCAGTTACCCTCCGCTGAAACGACATACTCAAAAATCGTTTCTCCGGGCTGTAGCTTTGGCCATTCTGAAATTCAATAAACAAGGAACATGGAATGTACGGAATAAAAAAAACAAGATATGTTAACTACTTATTCAGATTTACAACTTACTCATACGAGAAGGGTGCTTTGCTATAAATTCTCCCATCGTTTCACGATCTTCCAGTTCGATTACTGCACCCAACGCCCACATTAGGGAAAATAAAAACAACCTTTCCACATGAGCATCGGTATAGTCGGTCGTAGTTTCACCTTCATTCCGTGGAGCCAACAAACCTTCCAGAAGATCACAACACTGTCGAATATAGATAGCTTCCAGTATTTTCATTTTAGCCTTTAGTTTCGTTTGAACAAATTCATGCAGATCGTTGTAGATCTTCACGAACAAACGCCTCAATAGTTCGCTAAGATCTATAGGCTTGGTTTTGAGCCAACCGTTTAGAATCGGCTCCCACTTCATTATGGACGCACTCATAAACACCATACCCATTCGACTTACAGTAGCCGGCGATGCGTTGTCTACGTTGTCAGGCTCAAAGACCAGCTTTGTATTCGGTGCCATTGTAATACGATCACCGTTAGCCAACGTGAGAGTTTTGTTATCATCTAGCACGGAATTTAAATTCTCGATCCATACTGCATCGACCGGACCATCGAGCACAAGCCAAACAAAGTCCGTTTTCTTTACCTTCAATGTCCTGCGCCACAAAGTGGAGAATATACCATCCGTCCAATCATTCGTGGCCACGTCCAGCCTTCCAAACATCTGAGGAGCTGTGATTGCTTTCGGATTCATGCGAATTTCTTTGTGCGGCATACCGAGTTCGGTAAAGCTTTTCAGCAAGGTTAGAATACACTGCGTCTTGCCTGCACCGGTCGGCCCAAGCGTCATCAGTCCGTGTCTAACAAGCGACGTTTCGTACAGTTGGATTACTTTCAAATTCCATTCGGGGTGATTCATTAATCCAAGTGAATCAGCGCTGTTGGCTATGGCTTTTTGTAGCTCTTTGTAACTCGAAGTACTAAGCTTGATGCCTGGGAAAAGATCCTCAATCAGTGAAATAAACAGAGGTTCATCCTCGTCCACCAGCTTCGACACATTCATGTCTCGCAGGACACGCATAACGATAGTTTCCTCCGTATCGGTGGGATTGGCACGTTTTTGTGCTCCAAGCGTCCGCAAAACGGATAAAATGTTACGCAAACCGAAATCATAGTGCATCTGCTTCGAAAGCTGTTCCTCGCAAAGTTTGTACAGCGTGAAGAACTTTCGAGCCAGTATGACGTTGTCCTTAAAACCGCAGCTGGCCAGCTTGACACGCATGATGATCTGTCGATCTGGAACCATCATTGCCACTGATCGAAACATGATTTTTAAATTCTCTGGCAACTCCTGCCGTCCTGCATACCCCGGATTCATAGTAATGAAAAGTCCAAACTCTGGATTGAGCCTAACTGTATCGCCATCGCTAAATAGGAACGATTTTTTCTTTTCCTTTCTTGCAGTAAGTACGATACTGTAGGAGAATAGAGAAACGTTTTGATTAAAAAAAAAACACTCACACATCATGTTATCTGATGATCATTCATACTTACTGAATTTGTTGCGCTGCCACCGAAAGCACAGGGAGCTCGATACGATTGAACTCATCAAAACAACCCCAGGAACCGGACTGAGCGAGACCTTTGTAAATGCGTCCCAATCCGCGGAAATCCATTTGGTCCGAGCAATTGAAGACCACTACAAGCTTTCCTAGCGCACGGCCCATATCTTTTGTAGTTTCAGTTTTGCCTGTTCCAGCAGGACCGGCTGGAGCTCCGCCCATTGACATACCGATGGCTTGGGCTAGCGTAATGTAGCATCGATCAGTGAGCGGTGTGATAGCCAATCGTTCCGTTACGCCGAGATATTCGTTTTGATAAATGAAATCCACATCCGTTATCTTCACGATAACATCGTCCGTTTCATCGATGTAATAAAAGCGAGCCTGCTTTTGCCATTCAAAGTCAAGGGAAGTTCTTATCCGAAAACGTACAAGATCATCAAAAATGTCACGCTGATGCACGTGTATGGTAACCATAGTTTCGAAACGAATTCGCTCCAGCTTTGTTAAATCTTTTACTGTCAGTTCGATCAGACTGTTAAGCAGATTGAGGAATCTGTTGTTGGTCACGCGCATGATCGCTTTATCAGTGCGACATTTACTCAGCGCAATTTCCGCCTCTTTGGTCCACAATAGTTGCACACCCACAAGGCCAGCTTGTCCGCAAAAATCTTGAAATCCAACAATGAAATTGAAATCGTTACTGGTGAGGCAGTGGGCCATCTGAGCCAGGATCGTTCGGATGGTATCCTGCATTTCACGTAAAAGGCTACCAAGCCAAATCTCCACTCCACCGTTACACAACACAGGATTAGCAAGAAGGACACGCTCACCATTGTCAGAGCAAAGAGCTACGATTTTGCCGAAAGTTTGTTCAGTAAACTCTACCCTGGCAACTGCATCGAAAATGCTCAACAAATGTGTCTGGATAGAGGTTGGATCAGAGCTTTGGCCCAGAATCTCCAGCAGCACTGGATCGGAGATGAAGAAGAATCGTGGAAATAGGAGTCGCTTCGACTCTAAATATCCCGTAAGCGACTTCTGACACGTCTCCAGCTGTTCCAACAGGGATGTAAGGGTGTAGGACATGAAGTCTTCTCCCGTACAGCACTGTACAACATTCGGGTTGTCTCGTGCTCGGAACATAATTCGCACCCAGGTTTTATCAATGCCTGCAAAGCGTTTAGCATCCTGTGGAAGCTGTTTCGATATATCTCCTCCGACAAAAACGGCCTCTAGGTATATCCACAGATTCTGTACCTGCAGCCATTTTTCGAGAATTTCCCCAGTATTCACCAGCCTGTGGAGCCACAGCATGATGTCCTTCTTGAAATGCGCGTTGAAACGGTTCGATGCCAGTGAGTTGACGATCATGATGCTATCCTCAAGTATCGATACGATCTCGACCGTTTCAGCAGGCTTGATGAGCAATTCACCACGAGCTTTAAATGTCGAAAACTGTAGACAGACTGTCGACCATTCCGCCACAACTGAACGCAGCTTGGTATCGATGTCGTTCTCCTTCACAGCACCGATACATGTATCTTCGATGTCATCCGAAAACTTGAGCAACGGTGCTTCCATTATGTTACCGAGTGTAAAAGTTGGAGAAGTTACATCAAATTTACAGTCCAGCATCTGTTGCAGCTTCTCCCAGTGCCGGTCTTTCATCGCGTCGTTGCACATAAGCTCCAACAATGGACAGCTGTTATTAAAGTCGTCAATCTTTGTCTTCAGCTCAATGTAAGCAGGCCAATCCTTCATTGCTTTGGGTAGCTTCCGGCAGCGGTTCTGGAAATCGGTAAGTTCTGCGTTGATATTTTCAATGTTTACATCTTGCCATGCAGTTTCATAGTATTGATCAATACTCTTCATCACTTGCAGGTACAATGAATAGAGTTTGTTAAGCAGATTGAACTCTTTCTTGCGTTTGTGCAACACCGGATAGTCGTTCACTTTCAAGCCCAGGAACGCTTCGCCATTAGCGTACATTTCGAACTTACGCCACAGCTCATCGAACCGTCCCTGAAACATGAGCAACCGATCGCTGGCCTCTTTTGCAGCAATACCTTCTTCCATTGGACCGTTCGTTTCAAAATCCTGATCGAAGTCGGTGATATCTTCGTTGAACTTGGCCACTCCTGCAGAAAGCTCTCGTTGCAGTGGTACTTGCAAGGCTATAATGTCGTTCTCAACCTTCTCTACCAGCTTTACCATCGCCTTGAATGTGTCACGTATGCCATAAACGTTATCCATTTGTTCCTGCGTTATTTCAAGCTGCTCAAAGTCGGCCAACGTGCGGTAGGTTTGCTCGATGAATGTGAGATCGACATCAATGAAAGAGAAATTATCTTGCACCTTTTGCAAACAGTCCATCGCCATGCGAATGTCGTCCAAGTCGGAGAGCTTGCGTTGAAGGGTCTCATCGTGCTCGGTGATAAAATCGACTATTTCTCCGATACGGTTGTTATAGAAAGCGAAAAAACGTCTAAGGACAACCTCTACCACAGCATCCAGTTTAATTACGATTGGTCCAATGTGACAACTATAGGTAACGAATGATAAATCTTCTTTGATTTTTTCAAACAGTTCCGGCTTTGCTTCCATTGCGACGATGAACAGGTTCTGCTTCCAAAGATATTCGTAATGGTCGTACACCTCCTGTAAAACGTAGCTAATATCCGGCTTCAACAGCAACATTCCTCCATCAAAATCGTGCAATATTCTGGTCACCTCCTTGTGTTCGGAGATGAGCTTGAACCAGTCTCTTTCAGCGCGCTGTTCGGCTAGCACCGGACGTCTATCTTTCCTTTCCGCAGATTTGGCTTGACGACCCCAGGTTGAGATGGAGTAGAAAGTTTCCACCACATTAAGGACAACTCTCTCAAACGAGAACTGTATATCCTCCAGGGAAGGTAAAATGTCGCAACAGTCTGTCTGCAACTTCATCGCGGTTACAATAAGGGGGTGAATTTCGCTCAAAATAGCTGCCTTATTTAGCTGAAGCCGAACCAGCTCAAGTCGGGAGCGTAGTTTTTCCAGTGAGTTTTTCACCATGCGAACAAATACGTTTATGATTCTATTGTTGAAGTAAGCAAACAGTTCCATGCAGTCTATGTGCAGTGTTGCTACGTCATAACTTAGAGCACTGTAATCCTGAAACAGTGTTTCCCTATGTGCTTCGGGCGTGGGGTTAGCGGGGGTTTTATACAGCTTGTCAAATCGAATCCAATCAAATTTATCCGTCGGTAACAGTTCTTCTTTGCGCCTGTTTTCATCAGTGATTTGATCAAGGGGCAGCTGATACCTTCGCTGTCCACGATCATCACGATCGGGGACTTCAATTTTGGTGGCAAACTTGTTTATCATCTCTATAACTGCACCTTCCATGGCCTGTGATTTCTTTTCCAAGTACACCTGAACTGCCTGGCGATAGCGGATGTTCATCTCGTAGAACTCGTTTGGATCGATTGGATCGACAGGAAGCGTCAGCAAATCTGTGCGCTCGAAGGAATTGAGTGTATTCTCAACACGTGCCTGCCAAATGTCGTGCACCTCCTTGTAGAATTGTTCCGTTTCTGTGAGAGCACTTTCGATGTCGTCTAGATATTTTTCGATATTCAAAGATTCCCACGTAATGACACACAATCCGGGAAGAAAGGCTTTATCGAGTTTCACCAGCATTGTTCGCATCAGGGGTATAAATATAGGGGGTATATCTAAACGGAGCGTATTATTCTTCCGCAAAAGATGATTTGCTCTTTCATAGCATTGATCAATTTTCATTTTGTGCTGCACCAAAACGAGCGCAAAGTCGGGTGCACTCAGACCAAGCTTTAGCAATACTTCCGTTTCTCTGATGACTTGCTTGATCCATGGATGGAAGTTCAGCTCCAACCAGTTATCTGTAGTACGCTTCCGGTACACCGGTGTAGCCAGTTTGCTACGTGCCTTCTCTGCGAACACCATCCATGCTTTGTGGTGTAGCAATTCGTAGTGGATCAATACTTCGCACAAATAGTTGTAGTATTTGATACAGAGCTGGGCCTTGCGGTGATTTACCACACAAGATCGATTTTTAAGATTAGTAAGTGGATTTTCCATCTGCCGAAACAACGCACGACCCCACATGATGCGTCCAACAGTTTCCGGCACACCATACGGTATGGGAGGATTAGCTCGGTTCTCATTATACACATCTTTCAGTTGAAAAATTTCATTCTCCAACATCATAGCCACATCCAAGTACCGACGGTCCATGCACAAACAATCCAACTGCAACTTCTCGAATCTACGCAAGATCAATAAACTACTGTCCACAGTACGCTCGTTTTCCAGTTGATTTTTAAGAAACTTTTGCAAACATGTTTCGGCCGTTTCTACCTCATTCAGGTAACATTCGTAATCAAAATCGAATTGTTGTTCGGTGTAGATCAATGGATCGTACGGTTTGGAGGTAAGTGTCTCATATGCTGCCCTTATTCGCCCAGAGAAGACTTTCGTTCCATAAATAGCTACTTGTTCAATGATTTCGTACTTAAGAAACAGCTCCATGACCTCAAGTATACGAGCCAACCGCAGTTTAAAGTGGTTCAATTTACCAAACACAAACACCTGCGAACATTCCCAAGGGGTTTCGGCAGGACTGTCCATCATTTTTTGAACCGTCTGTTTATAGCTATCCCGGAAGGCCGCATCCAAGTTATGACATAAAGTGATTTTACTAATCAGCATCTGCTTGGGCTGGTTGTAGATACGGATCGTTCCACGATCCGTAAGATAGAGCCGGCAGTTAATGATGATTTGATTTGCAATCTTTGTCAGCAGCCCAGTTATACGATCTGATGTATTGTAGTACATCGAAGATTTGTAAACTTGACGAATGACTTCCAGCAAGCTTGGAATGCTTCGCGTTGCTTCCGATGGATCGCATCGATACAGAGGATCCCAAAAGCGCTCAATTGAGCTAATGAAGCGCACGTTATCCCGTGATTCAATTAGCTTATTGGACAACTCTGCCGCTAAACTTTCCCATGCCTTAACCAACTTGCCGCGAGAGATCTTCAACGATTCTAGAAATTGACGAAACACTTTACCCTCCGTAAACTCGCTAATTGACGTGTATCGCGTTAGTACTGTACGCCAATATTCCAACTCAACTAATGGCCCAGCGTAATGGGAAGCTTGTTCAATTTGATCGCCCTGTGTGAGTGCATGCTGTACCTGTTCCATCCAGCGACTGAAAATGTGTTCAACGCGACCCATCTTATCTCGATCACGAGCCGTTTCTTGCACCTGAATAGCAGTCAGTAAAAACCCCATGTACAAATCGTGATCCACATCAAACACGATACGCTGTGAGATGTCCTTTTCGGTGCTTTTAAGGAAATTGATGAACCGATTCACTCCGTACTTAAAATTGCTCTTCTGTACGTCATTGCAGTGGCCATAGTCACGGATGTAGTCAAAAGTCGGCTTCAGAACATTCTCCAAGATGGATACTAAACTGTACACAATCGAGCTTCCGGAGGGTATGGTGATAAACGTGAATAAGATTTCCTAAAATCGTAAAAAGATACTCAGATGCGTTTGTCACACCTTTTCACACAACACTTGAGTCTATACTCACATCGCTGAGTCCTTTGGTTTCAATCGGCTTGACATTACTTTGCCGACACACTCCAACACAAACTTCCGTAACTTTGCCGCTGCGTCCATCAGTGATCCAAACTTGATTGCTTGGCTGCTTTACCTTCGCATTGTATCTACCCGTATCCAGTCCGGGTGGAGAACACAAGCCGTAAAACAGTAGCAACGCTTTCGTGCCCTCTGCCTCGAAGAAGCTATCCAACAGCTGCACATCGGACATACGATCCGCAACACACTCAGCAGCGTAGTCTTGATCTTCGGCCAGTATGTAAGCACTCACCTCTAGCACGTGCCGATGCTTGGTGGCCAAAATATTGAGCCGCTCGGAGCGGGCATCTTTGGACTTTTCGAGCCATTGCTGAACTTCCTGTTCTTCCGTAATCTTTGGCGGACTTCCGCGACGTCGTTTGACAAGCTGTACCACATTGCCGATTTTCGTGCTAACGCCAATGACATTCAGAACTTTTTTAAGATGTCGATCCGGATCTGGGTCCGACATGTTGACCTCCTGGGCGGATTTTACTTTTCTCAAGACAGTTCACACCGTAGGTGACGGAAAAGAAATATAGCACAGGAATGGAGAGGTGTTTGATATATCAATGGTTACTTTGATACACACATTCCGTCGTTGTTTGCTTGAATCGTCCAAAAAGATTCAAGCCAGTTCCGTCGCGTAGTGTTTCTTATCGAGAGCCTGAAACATAAATTACAAGTATTGTTAAAAAAATGCATGACTTACTCGAACAGATCCATCATTCGGATTAAGTACGTTTTGTTTTCTTTTACTCGTATATCGTAATCGATTACCTTTTAAGATTTTCAATAGACTATCGGGTAAATGCTTACCGGAGGGTTTCAATATTCTGATAATAACTACACTTGGGGGGTTTCTAATTAAACCCGCTTGGGCGATATGATAACGGTACAACAGATTAAAAACATCGTACAATCGAACGAATTGTCACCAGTCACTGTTAAGCCAGAGTGTTCTATAGACATGAACGGAAGTGAAAATGACCTCTTTGATGCCGAAAGCTCGTGAGTATCGTTTGAATAGCAATTTTTTTTTAATTCAATTTCCTTACTTTACCACAGTTCATCTTCAACGCACCAAAAACGTTCGAAGCATGATGACAAAATCTCTCCCTGGTGGTTGATTAGTCTGTCGGGTGCAGTAGTCGGAATTTATTTTCTTGTTAACTGGAACTGGGTATCGATGCCGATTGCATTGCGCCGTTCAGATGATCAAACACACCCAGACCGCTTCATAGCGGAAGTGGCGAAACAACACCTATTCGAGATGAGCAATGTTGGACCACGGGTGACCGGTAGCTATGCCAACGAAATTGTTACTGTCCAGTTTCTGATTCGCGTTATCAACGATATCGCAGCCAATGCAAACCCAGCACAGCGGGTTGAGGTACATGTACAGAAAGCATACGGTGATATGTTTTTAGACTACGAAAACTACCCACAGACGAGTGTGTATCAGGGAATTCAGAATGTAGTTGCTCGCATCGTACCGTCGCAAGGCAAGGAACCGGATAACTATCTGATGCTCAGCTCGCACTTTGATAGCGTCCCGCAAAGTCCTGGAGCCGGTGACGATGGTACGATGAGTGTCATCATGCTGGAAGTGATGAGAAAACTGGCCCAAAATCCGAGTCGCTACGAGCACGGGCTGGTGTTTGTGTTTAATGGATGCGAGGAGAACACACTTCAAGGATCCCATGCGTTTGTGACGCATCATCGGTGGTTTAGCAAGGTACGTACGTTCATCAATATGGACGTAGCTGCGAACGGCGGACGGGACATTATGTTTCAAGCAGGACCCAAGTACTCCTTCCTCATGGAAGTAAGCATACATGCATACTGACCCTTTTCAGATAATTCGTTTAATCAAGGCCTATTCATTTGCATTCTTTCCAACGATAGTACTATCGCGATTTTGTTCCACACCCGTATTGTACAGCGGTAGCGGAGGAGCTGTTCCAGGCGGATCTTGTACCATCGGAAACGGATTATTTCGTGTACTCGAAATACGGTAATATACCGGGTATGGATTTCGCCCACAGCACCTGGGGCTATCTGTATCATACAGCGTACGATGCCTACGACACCATACCGAACACAACGCTACAGCATACGGGTGACAACGTGCTAGCACTTGCCAAAGAGTTGGCCAATGCCGAGGAACTGTACGACATCCGGCAGCATGAAGGCAGCAAGGCTGTTTTCTTTGACTTTCTAAACTGGTTCCTCGTTTACTATCCACTCTGGGCATCTATCATACTGAATATGAGTCTGTCAGTTATCACTCTTTGCGCTATAGGTTTATCCGTATGGATGATGGCGCGAAGCGCAAGCCTCACCGTTGGCCAGCTGCTAATACAGTGCCTTGTCAGCATGGGTGTGGTTCTGCTGTCACTCATAGTCGGTGCTGGACTATCCCTGATGCTTGCCGTCATTCTAAATGCCGTCGATTCCACCATGAGTTGGTTCACGCAGACATGGTTAATCTTTGGGCTCTACATGTGTCCATTTTTGATTGCTTCGTGCACTGGACCAGTGCTATATATTCACTTCGTCAAAAATGTAAGTACTTTTGCATCATCCATGCATCCATGTGAAGAAAATCTATAAAATCGATCAACTTTTATATAGGATCATCTATCGCTACACGCTCGAGTTCAACTGTTTCTTCATGCCACATGCATCCTGTATGTGTTGATACTGATCGTGGTGACCAGTATGAACATACGATCGGGCTATCTCTTCACAATTGCCATCTTGTTCTACACCATTACTACGTTGATGAATGCATCGATCAAGTATACGTCCTTCGTCTGGATTTATGTACATCTCGTCGGACAGGTTGTACCGATCTCATACTTTAGCTCGGTTTCTCTCACCGCCTTTGCCACCTTTATTCCGATGCAGGGCCGCGGGGATGCGGGTGCTAATCCAGAACTGTTGATTGCCTTATTTGCCGTTCTAGTAGGTCTGCTGCTGACGGGTTTTCTGACACCGTTAGCACCTTTGGCTCGTAAAGCATACCTTTTCGTTACACTAATTGGCGTCTTCTTTGTCGTTTCGATAATCGTCATGGTAACGTCGGCTGGGTTTCCCTTTCGAGCACACACAACACCACAGCGCTTTTACATTTACGTAAGTAAATTGATATACTTTGCTTTTCATTAAATTACGACATTTTAACGTACCATACATTACCAAACCTTATGGAACCATACATTCCGTAGCATTGTACTCGGGAGTTTTATCATCAGAATGGGACGCTGAGACGATTGGAGGGTGGATACTACATTCACCCCCAGGACCGTTACACGGTGGATTTTGTCCGAGCATTGGCAATGAAGTCTGACTTGATCGCTGAACATTTGGGTGTTGAGTGTGAAAAGGAGCTTTACTGTGGTATACCTTTCTATCAAAACACTCAGCACGCACAGCGCAGCAATGGGCTATGGATAGAAGAATACCCATTTTCACTGCCTGATGAAACAATAGATATCCAGTTAGTTGACGCACAGCGCGATCCACAACTCAACACAACGACGTTTTTTTTTAAGGCAAAAGGTACGGATCACATGAGTTTCTACGTTTCCCCGGTGAAGGGAGTAAAATTAGTTGGTTGGAGCTTTAGCAAAACCATTCCTCGCAGCGGATTGCCTTGGAATGGGCAGGATGTGCACTTCGTGAACTTTGTGCACGGAATCGATGATCGTCCCCATGAGTTTTACATTACAGTGCAGGGGTCGTCTAGCACGTCGACGGAAAATGGTTGGAACTTTTACCTGAACGTAGTGGCACAGTACATGCACCATGAACAGTATCGTACTAGCGAATTTAAACAATTTATCAACCAATTCCCTTACTACGCGCATGTAGTAGCTTATCCAGCTCATCTTATTAGCCGTATATTCTAAAAGAATAGATGTATTGGAGGTGAATTGATTGAAGAACGGATCGATTTAAATAAAAGACACGAAAGTTATATCTGCATTAGATTTACTTTCTTTTTTTTCTGTAAAACCTATTGGATTACATAAATATCCAGTATTAAACAACGAATCGCATCAGTTGTTTGTGGCTTCCATCGTCTGGTTGTCATTCGCGACTAGTGATGCGTGAACCAGATTCATTCGTTCAGCAGTATTGCTTCGATCAGTTTCTTATGCTAAATTATAGCGGTTTAACCACAAACAAACGATTACAAACAAACCAAATTTCAGCGGCTTCAGGAGGGCTTAATTTCCCTTCAAATAGGGAGAGACTTCAGTGAGTTCAGCTATTGTTGATCGAACACTTCACTCAGCATGATGGATTTCACCTTACGTCGGTTAATGGTAACTTATAATCACAATACATTACAGTTCAATGTTGCTCCTATCACTCATGTTTTTATCCTTTACAGACTTTCGTTTCGTTGCTGCTATCCGTCAGTTGGATTACATCTACTACAGCTCAGAAAGTTAATACCAAAAGAAACTCTTACAAACATATCGCTCGGCGAGTGGAAATGAGAGCTTACCGTGGCTCTGTAGATCATTTCACTGGATCCGTCCCATGGGGCTATTTCGTGCGGCAGCCAACTGACCATTCACAATAAAGACACCTTTATCAGACATACAACTGTTATCTTACAATTTATTGCCTAATTTTAACAATTTATTGCCATCTAGAAAATCCAACTTTCCAAATATCCCGGATATGCCACGGTATGCGCATATTTGGGCATCTTATTTAGCAAAAATTGGAATTCTCGGGGACGGTACACGTTTTCGTGATGCATGTACTGGGCGACTATCGAAAGATAGAAGTGAGAATCGTCGGATTGTACGCCACCGGATTCCTGTTCGATCTCAATGTAAAATGTAAACGGAGTTAAATCCAACGAGCCAGAAAAAAAATTTACGTAGTATACATCCTGATTATTCCAGCGTTTCCCGCTGGGTGGGATGCGATCACTGAAACTCCATCCGATAAGCTTTCGACCAGCCAACGGAGACACGTACAGGCTCATGTGACTTGGACCCTGTACACTGAAGTACATACGATGCCTTCCCGGAGCGGGTGCTTCACGAGAAACAAATTGAAAATTGACCGGTTCGGGGAAGATCGGTGGTTCCATTGCCGGTAGCCAGAAGCTTGAAGCGCTTTGTCGATGGTATCGGTTAATGTAGAAGGGGATGCCGCAATAAAGTTCTCTTTTACACTCATCACCCAACAGTTGAGCCGCCGACCACTCGGGCACTTCCGATTGCAACAACTCTGGAGTATGTCGATCTTGTGGATGAAGATAATAGATCGCTCCAGAGTTACGCAGTGTGCCGTTAGGCCAGTAGAAGTTTCTCTGATGGTGCTACAATTGAAAAAAAAAAACAAAGATCTTTAGGTTCGTTGGAATGGCATCTGTTTTGCCGAAAATACTTACAAATATATAATATCTTTGAGGTGAAGTATGCGCCCTGAACGGGAAACCTTCTGGCGTGGCCGCAACAACAGCCGTTGCAAGAAATATTAGCAGAATAGTACCAAACACATAGAGCTTTCGTCGGAACAGCACTATAAAGGGCGTTAGTAATCCAACTAGTAGCAATGTCAGTAGTGACGAAAATAGTGCCATTTGAAGGTCCGGATTAGAACGATTGCCACTGCGACCCGTCATGGGAACAAATATGGCAAACAATGTAACGGCAAGAGAGCTAAAATAGAACACCGGCACTAACTGGCCGACGAGATGCACGTAGATCCAGACCCTTAGGCGAAACTGAATGATCATGTTGATGATCGTCGTGGCGCAGTAAAAGATTATGGGGAAAAGCAGCACAAACGCCGAACGAATGCCACCGATGGAGAGAGTTATCAGCAGGACGGCATAGATGCAGTGCTGGGCATGTAGGAACAGAATAACCCGGCCTTGATCGTGTAGGAATGGCTAGTGATAAAGAAAACACTGATTTACATCGATTTTATCTGGATGCGGCTGGCTCACAAACTTACGATTTTACGAAAGCGAACGTACAAACATGGTCCCAGTGTGAGACCACCGATACACGGTACAAAGTACAGCCCGAACAGCAACCAGGTGGATGAAAACCAGCTCATCGATCGACCGCAGGCATCGAAAATGATTGCCACCAGCACGGACAATCCAGCGCCAAACACGATCGAAAGTGTCTGTACGATCAGGGCCATGCCGGCTTCGAAGAGAACGTTAGTGCCGACAGCACCATCCTTCTGCATGATCATGAAGAGCGTTCCAACGATGAGTGCCAGCGAAAGTACACCCATCACTATGTTAACGATCAGTCCCGTGGTTTCCGTATAGTAAACAAGAAACAGATGCATAAAATCGAAGAATACGGCCGTGCCTTCGCGATGTTCGTGGATGTTATTGAGTTCGTCGGCATTGATAAGGGCACGCACAAGCCCCAAAAGATTGTCTCCGATGTGCTGCAGCGTACCGGCGGATATGGTTTCCCGAGTGTCCATCGCTGTGTGGTAAAGATACCCGTACGAGGACAGCGCGAAGTCCAATCCAGGCCATCCACCTTGCTTCGAGAGGGTTTCATAGTCAGTAAAAGACGGGACCAGTCCCATCTGAAAGACCTCCTCACCGAGTGTGTTTGCGTAAGGTCTTTGAACATAATCGTGATAGTACGCCATCAGGAAAGGGTAGTTTGGGCCGGATTGGAACATGATCTCACGTCCACCATTGGCAGCCACATCCAGATTAATGAATGCGGCAACCGAGTGCGCTAGCGGGTGTCCTCGAACGAACCCATGCGCACCCTGCATTGTGTTCTCTTCGCAGCCGTTGAACAGGAAAAGTATGCCATGCTGCATGGCCGATCCTGCGTTTTGGGTTAGCTGGCGCATTAGTTCCAGCATTACAACCACCATCGTACCATCGTCACCAGCTCCCGGACTAGTCACAGCACTGTCGAAGTGTGCGTTCAGCAGCAAATGTTTTCCACTGAATGAATCACGACGCTTAACAGACACAACGATGTTTTGTACGTTACGGTAGAAGCTGGTAATGGGATATTCATCGTAATCCAGGAAGTAACTGCCACTGACGCGCTGTATCTCGTACGTCACTGCATACTCCGGAAGGGCTTGGCTAGCGATGCTTTCAACAGCATCGTACAGTAAATCGACTGCAAATCGTTCGTTTGTTTCACTTCCAGCCACGCGTGGTCCTCGGCTTGTTAGGGCTCCCAGATCGTACAGGGCTCGTTCCGCAACGAAACGTCCATCGCTAGACTGGTTCTGTAATGGCAATACAGTCAAACGCATTCTGGAACCGGCACATACCGCTGCTAGTTACCCCGTCAGCTAGATTTACTCCACTGGGGAGACTGTTCCAGTTCCAGTAGGTAAGGAAGTAGACACTTATTCCTATCCCTGGACCCAGAACACACCACAGCAGTTCGAGGGTGAAAATGTACGACAGAATCTTCCTACAAAACAAAACACCATATGAACGCGAAACTAAACAACAGGAAAAAAAAACATTTCCTGCTCGAACTCACATGCTTCTGGAACGGATACTAACATGGCAGAGACTATGAGCACGGATGGAAGATTAAAGGTTACTGATACATCCGAGAGCTTCGAGCCAGATCTTGTTCGCTCAATCGTACCCGTTATCACGATGTTTGGGGACATTCACAAAAACACCCCTTGGTAAAAAAAAACCCGTTCCGTACCTAGCGTGTGTGACGAATGGCCCGTTGTTATGACGGGCTTATCGCAATAGCATAAGTTGTCTCGTCTCCCAATGTTCAATTTGGCAATCTGACTGATAAGATAATTTGTTCTGTATTTGGATCACGAATGGGCAAAAGGGGTAATAAACATACGCGCTCGATTATTAAAAATCTGCATGATCTGGGAATTGACCACGTACCCAGGCATTGTGCGTTTGGCAAACGGATAAATTACATTCCAGTCGTGGTGACCATTGTTCTGTGTGCGTTTTTTTTTATTTATAAGTCGAAATCGGTTGCGGATGGCTTGGGGATGGGGCCGTTTGCGCCTGTTTAATAATTGTTTATTATTTTAATATCCGTTGAGTGGTCGCGTTTTGCGTGTGATGCGGGATCATTGCTAACGGTTGGCAACGCAAAGAGCATTGCTGCTCCGTGCTATGCTCATTTCCTACCATCGGTTGACACGTAAACAGAGAGCGTTTTTCCTCACGTGGTGTGCTTTTCTTTCTCAAAGCCTCGTGATTTTATGCTCCCAAGTTCTTCTCAGCATATTGTATGTTTTCTTCGCGTTTGCAAACTTTTTATAGCTCCCGCTGAAAGCTTTCCACGGGCAACGATGATTCATTTAAAGGCCGCTCTCGCTCTCCCCTTTATATCTCTCTCATTTCCTCTTTCTCTATGTCTCCCACACAAACACACAAACTCTCTCTCTCTCTATCTCTCGGCAGGAAGGGAAACTCGCATCGAAAGTTGCTGCATCTCGCAGATTCCGACCGAACATTACGACAAACGAATAAAAGTATCGTGCCGAGGACGAAAAGCTCAATCTAAAACGGAACATCGCCGTGGGTGGTCTATATTAAGTGTGCCTCATTCTACGATAAAAGTTTGTTAAGCTTGAGGAGTGCTTTATTGTCTTTTTATTTTTTTGTCTTAATGCGTGTTGTGTTCCCTAATCTTCTACACGTTGTTACAGAGGATGTATTGTAAGAGGAATATGCAACACATTGAACAATTCAAAGGAAAATTGATTGTAAATTTGGTGTTTTGAACAGTGTTTGGGAAAACAGCCAACGCGCAGTGTCTAGCAGAAGGTCGACAAGGAAGCAACGTCGCCAGGAATGCAAGGGTCTTTCGTAGAAAATTGATGGTAAATTTGGTGTTGTGAAGAGTGTTTGGGAAAACAGCCAACGCGCAGTGTCTTGCAGAAGGTCGACAAGGAAGCAACGTCGCAAGGAATGCAAGTCTTTCGTGAATCAGTGAAGTGAAGAAAACAAAGAAAAGGCAAGGGAAAATGGAGTGGAATTCAATTTGTCATGCTACAGCTTGTTTTGGCTGGCAGAATTGCCGATCAAAGAACCGGAAATCCAAGAAATTCACCGAGAGAAAGAGTCTCTATCGCATCGGCAGGTCCATTGGACAATGTATGTGGCAATCGATAATGTTGTGTTCATTCGTCCACTCGGGCTCGTACGGTGGGCTAACAACAGCTGCCTACCCTACCAGATGATAATAGTATTGGGTTTATGAGAATTTGTCTACGATAGTATCAATTTTTCTCTTGAATCGCGAACGATTTCCGGTCATTGAATCTCCTCTCATTCAATGGAACCGGGTATGATACCTACTCGAAGATGCACCAATCACTTGAGAAACGTTCCACAGTGTACGCAGTGAAAATGGGGCCATAAGCTCGAAATCCGCACGGACCTCATTCCGACGGTGGTTCATAAAGTATTCAATAATGTAGAGCATAAAGCGGCATGATAGTTTACTGCGGGAATCGACCACCTGATTCTGTAGCTCTGATGACGAGAATGACGATGACGAAGACGCGGACGACGACAACGACGTCGTCAGTGAGCACCGTTTTCGAATTATGCCAGTGTTTATTGATTATTGGGTCTGCCGTAGTGTGAAACATCTCAACCAGCTTAGTTCGACTCACTTCTATCCCGTCCAGCGGAGTAGGAAAAACATTCGCATATCTCGTGTGTTATGAAGTTGTGTCGCGTGTTTTTCAATCACATTTCACCTTTACCCGTAAAGTCTGCCTTCGGTTCGTTACGAAGTATCTCTCCGTGTCCGAATTTCATGGACCTTATCCAATGGACACAAGAGTAAGCGAAGCGCAAGAACGAATGCCAAGGGACTATTTTAATTTCCGGATCCTGAAGACGAACCATGTACGGATATTGTACGGTGTAAGTGAGTGCTGAGACGGTTGGTTAAGCTGCTGGCTATGGCTGCTAGTATAAAAAAGATGGTTCAAATCAACCTAAAGAAGCAATAGCAATCGTCATAAATTTCACATTAATTTCAAAAGTTCAAAATAAATATCTAAAACAATAAGTTCATTGCAACGTTCAGTACAAGATTTAAAAAAGTGTTTGTTTTTATTATGAGCGATGCACAGTCATGTTGTGTTGATCATTAATAATTTAATTCAACGCAATTCAGCTTAAACAGAAGAATTACTACCGCTAGCTTTTTTTATAATAACATAACATATATATAATAGCATAACACATATAGCTAACAAACATAGCTAGCTAAATATGCATATAAATAAAGAACAAACTTGACGTAAATTCTGCACTTAGCAGAATACACCTATCTCAAAGTTGGTAGCTTTAGCAAATTTAAGACCTACAAAATTAAAGTTATCACGTAAGCTTATCTCAAAAGAGTATGATATGAACGATCCTACAACACCCACATATCCCTTTGTACAACAGCTATATTGAAACCTGGTGACACTAAAAGACGATAGGAAAAAGCCACTCGAATTTAGGGAGAGGGAAGACAGTGCACAAACTTAAGTTTAACCCGTTTAGAGGCATGTGATCAATTTAACTATTTTGCCTATATAGCCTATCTACTTCTTGGTAAAGTGAAATGTCTGAGTGCGACATATCTGTCAGTAGGAGTGACTATTATCGGGGAAGGAGGTTTTGTTTGTCTATTGACGAGGGCCATCGAGATTCGTAACTTTTCCATTAATGGGAACCGTTTTTCCAAAACGGACGAAGGTGGTTCTAAGAACTTTCCTCCGTAAATGTCCGTTCTATTGCTGACCCGGCCTGCAGAGACGAATGAAAACTTTATCATCCCATGATTCCATCACAGGTACCTTAGTAAATCATAAACATTCAACCAGCTAGGTAAGTAAAACGAGAAAAGATTCTTAGATATTTTGCTGTGGTGGCTCGTGCTAAACGCGTCAGTTGAAATCAGCGCCTGGCAAACAGAGGAGCAGCGTAGCGCAATGTTTTGCTTCTTCTAACTTAATCAAAGTGCAAAAAAAAGTAAAATAACACACCACAAATCCTATTTTAAATTGCCAGTGAGCGGAAGGAAGTGTAACGAATTCCCCTCCGAGTGACCTTTTACCTTTTTGGATTTAAATATTTTCCGAGCGAAACCGGCCAAAAGGTGGAACAGAATTTACTCCGCAGGACGCAAGTGTCACGAGTAAAAGGTTTTCTATCTGATATCAGCTCGGGTGCGAAAGTGGGTTGAAATTCTCCGTCATGCTTTTGAAGAGGGTCCGCTAAAGAGAGGAACTAGTGTCCGCATCCTCTTTAGGTGCGGTAGAGAGGTAGATGACTGGAAAGTACGAAATTTCTGCTCTTAAAGTACCAAGTTGGATCAAGAATTGTGTTTTTGAAATTTACGACACGGGCCACCTCTGTCTGTGTAGCAACCGCAATGGTGCGCAAAGTATGAGAGCAGAAAGTGAAATACTAATAGCCTCCTATAATTGGCACTTGTCGCAATTACTGTGCCTGTGTTATGGATTGTAACACTGGCAAGCCTGAATTTTAACTGTAGCGTGTATTTCATGGAACCTGAGATGCTCACGGAGCAAAAGAAACCTTTTTTTTTGGATATCAAACAGCAAACGGATGTAGGAATGTAAGATTTAACAAAGTTTTCCATGGATAAAGCAGCTTTGAAACGAAAACGCTGTGACAATGTAATGTTCCGTTGTTTTACATGAATCGAAATGCTCAAGGGCATAAATTATTGTTAATTTCTTTGTAAACCTCTTTTTTACCATTCCTGCCGGCTCGAACAGAAAACGATTACACTTTGGCAAATAGAAAAACGGCAACAAGGTCCCTCTCTTCTTTTCAGCTTTTTTTTTCACTCTAAAATATAGGAAACATCATACATTTGCTATGTTAACGTGCATCGTATATGATTAGTCAGCATGATTTTTTTTTCATTTTTTCTGGATGTTCCATAAAAGCATTTCGGCGTTAAAAGTTTGATTTATGATTTTACAGAGGATGTAAAGGATTTACACATGTTCTTTTCATTCATACAGGTACATATGTGTGTAGATTTTCTAGCAAGACAAAAAGTACTTTTCTGCTTTATACATCATTCAATTTTGTTTATTACATTCTTTAAAAAAAAATCATAAATCTCACAATCCTTGTGATACGATTTGAGAACCATAAACACATGCAAACTTCTCTTGCAGATTTCAAACAATGGCTGATGTTATTCAGGACAAGGTGGTTGAAAATTCATTAATCATTTTTGCGCTTCCTGTATCGAGCTGTTGTGTCCTTGCTCAATAAGAGGAGCCCTATTACTCCCCACAATTTGTACTTGTACGAAACACACTTTCAGTAGGTCATTCTTTTAATGAAACGTTCCTCCATTTCATCACTCGCCATAAAATCGTTTACGTCGTGGATGAGTTTGCTGTTCTTCGCTGAACTCTCCTTTTATTCATTTGTGCTACTTCTTTTTTAAACCTTACAGTTTTTACTTACTTACAGTTTTTTAAAACCATCAAGCCTCATAGCAGCGGTTGTATAACACTTAATTTGTAATTCAATTTGGCATGAACGGTCAATAGTAATATAACAAGAAAATGATGATTTCATTAATGACATTGAACATTGACATTGACATTGAAAATTCCAAAACAATGTAAAAAGATAACGCGAGAGCATCAAGTAATAGAACATATTTTAACAATACTGGTGGTTGATTCGTATGTTTTTTTTTTAATTATCAGTCAAAACTTTCCATCGGTGGGTTGAAAGGGAGAAAAAAGTGTAAAATTTTTGCAGAAAATTGAAGAAGTGTACAGCTTCTGTTCAATTTTCCGCTACAAAATTAGCGACTAGATTAGGAGAATGATTTGCACAGGGAATAAATAGGGCATTCGCACTGTGTTGCTTAATGCGGGCTTGTAGACCCGAATATTTACCCGACATGTTTGACGCGTTATCTAATGACTGTCCTCGCCAGTTGGAAATATTCAATCCTAAATTATCTAAATTATCCAAAACTTCTTGTTCTAGATAACATGCATTATGTCAATCAAATTGGAATAAAACCTAAAAAGCGTTCCTCCACTTTACCATAAGATGCAACATAACGTATTATAAAAGTTAGTAGATCTATGCGAGCTATGTCTGGAGTGGTATCTACTTTTATACTATAATATTTGGCTGCCTTTACGTCTTCAACTATTCTGTTTTTAATGCTATCGCTAATTATTTCTAAAAACTCATCGCAAATATTGTGCCAAGTAGTTGTTGATAAGTAGTTTCCCTTCCGATCGCTTTGTTCATGTTCGTCGTGTCTTCTAAATGGTATTCCTAATCGACTCAATAATTGTATTGTACTAACACGCTTGAGAACTTCT
>KB698493.1:0-28184 GCA_000349165.1 Anopheles christyi
CAACAAATAATTACACTGCGCATGCATAGAAGAACGAGAAGGGTGGAAAAGAAATTACCTCTATTTTCAGTGGTAACAACAACCAAAGTTCGAACGATTTCAGCGCGGTAATAAAACAAGATATGAGCGGAAAACGAGCACTGGTCAGATGAAAACATCCACACTCAAAAGGTAGGGTATGAGTGAAATGAAGAACAACGGCCACGACAAAAAAAAACACCTCAGAGATAAATGTACAGAAGGTAACAAAACAAAACAAGTCTGTTTGGTCGCCCTGAAGCGAAGGAAACAGACCACGACCCACGGTGTTGATGCTGACGACCTCGACGACGTTGACCTCTTTGCAGTTGTTGCTTCCCTCCGTTTTGGAGGAGGGACGTAGTGGCGTTCTCGCGATCTTCTTTGACCAATACAACGAACGTATCCTTTAATTCCCCTGCCACGAAATGGTGGCTCACAGAAATGGCTGGGGAACCTTCTAAGCGGTTTAAGTAATTTAAGATTCAAGCCAAAGAAAAGAAAAGGCACGAGGGCTTAAGGCAATATGAAACCAGAGATCACGGGAGATGGAAAGGCAATGCAAAAGCAACAATAATAAAAACGAGCGACAAAATAAAACTTGTTTGATCAGGTTTTTAGTTAATAGCGCAAAACATATGAACAACATTTTCTCTCCTGTACAACAAAATTCCGAGATTTGTCTAGTTGTTCTGACAATAGAGAGCGTGTGTTATTGCATAATAGAATAATGCTGATAGACAAATGCATAACTACAAAAATCACTCTTGAAAGAGTGCAGATCTGGTTTATAATATCCAAGATCATACGAGATCGTGAGACAGTGATCAAACTGTTTTAACGATGTGTGCGTGTGTACCGCTGGAAAAAGGTTCGAAACAGCAACAAAACTTACTAAACCAAAACCATTACAGATAGACGAAGAAGGGCAACACCGGTGCGAGGTATTTTTTTAGCCACAATGTTATGTACAGAACGCTATGTGGATGAAGTATGAAACAGTTTGCATGTTTCTTTTCTGCTTAATCTCCACACAAAAAGGCAGACTAACATGACGGGACGCAGCCAGACGGACCAAAAGTTTATTTTGTATTGGAAAAGTTTGTGGTGATTCTTCAAAAGAAAAAAACAACCTACAAATACGTTCACACACACACAAATATATATGTATATAAATGTATATATGTATATATAAAAACTGCGTCCCTTAATACTACAAGGGCTTGGGATGGTCATGAACGGGGTTTCGGTGATGGTGTGTGCGAGGTCACTTCTTCTTGGTGCGCTGTAATATACAACAGGTTCTATAATGAGAGAAGAGGACAGATGGAGAAAGATAGGGTCGATCGGTTTATTCTTCTTCCCGAAGGTAACACCATCAACTGGAGGGCTGTTGCTACTGCTGCTGCTGACTGCCAAGGTAGATTCGCAGTCTGAACGACTGTACAAAGCAAAGAATCCAACGGTTATAACAACTGGAAAGATAGTAGGGTAGGAACAAAAAGGTAGGTGTGCGCCGAACCATGCCCAGCGGCCCATTGTACTAGTGGTAGTGGTGTCTTGCCACAGTAAAGTGAACGAACGAAAGACGCGCTTGAGCCTGCCAGAGGTTTGGCGTGAGAACGGACGGAAGAAATGATGCCAAAATCTTCGGGCGGAATACTGACCGAGGCAATGTGGTAGAGCGACCTATAGTAAAGCTATGTCGGTAAAGGCCCGAGTGACAGAGGATAGAGGAACGAAATTGCCAATAATCAGTACTCCTGGGCTACGATTAGGTATTCGTTGCTCCATTGGCCTTTTACTTAAAACAAGGTAAAACAGGAGAGACCGTTTGTTTGGAACATGCATTTTTGCAATTCTTTTATACAGATTTTCGCAGCCCTACTTTAAAACTAATTCCATTTAGTTTATCTTATAATCTTGTATCTAGGCAGGGGAACAGACATTTGAAAATTATTTGCGTTTTTAAAAAATGATGCTAAATGCTAAAAATGAAAAGAGCTCAATTCGGCCACGAACAACGAACCCTTCAACAACGTCAAATATTTTACGAACAACCGCTGCTAGTAGAGGGGGCATAACCTTTTTTATATTATATTATGAGTCTACAAAGAATTTAAAAAATTAATACAACACATTTGAGGAGTAGAAACACCGTCCACTATTGGAAACAAAAAGGAGAACGAGAAATGTTTTTAATTGTGATTGTTACGAATGTAATTGTTTCTTAGAAAAGAACCGGGTATGGAGAGAATAACCCACCAGCATGGAGAAAATCTGAATAGTTTAAACAAGGTTGGAAAAGGGGATTATGAAAAAAAGAAAAAATAACCCTGTTCAGTGAGTTCCAAACATGACCCTTGAATGCCCGAATGGGAACTAGATACTTTCCAGTTTGTGCGCGCGCCAAGGGTCATCTAACTTTCCGGTCAAACAATTTGCATGTATTTTCATTCCAGTCCAATTCCTCTCAGTTCAGAACAAGGTGTTTGCACTAGAGTATTTCTTCACGGTGCATATATTGTTGGTGTTATGCAGAAGAGCATGTGGTAGAAAATTTACTGCGATGCACACGAATTCTCCCATTGCTTGATACTGTGTTATACGAGGAGGGTACACAGATGTGGAAGAGAATGTATGTGCTGTGTTCCCTTTACTCCAAGCGGGACCATCATCGGCCAGAACAAAATCGCCTTTAAAAAACCACAGTAAAGATACGATGATGTTTTGAAAAAGGCATTGCTTCTTTAGCGTTCTGTTTGGTGTGGCTCTAGAAGCGCCAAACAATCGTCCGTGTGTGGGGTCGATTATTACATGTAACTTTTTACCATTCCAAGATTAGCTGTTTATCTCGAATGTGGACAACTATGAACGGGTTAAAGGAATCTGCTATTCATACCTAAATTGTGGGAACCCATGGATGGATACGAACGGAAGAAGTAGGAAGTGGATGTTCCCTTTTTTGATTATACTATCGTAATGCTTTAGAAAGCACGCACGATTCGAACCTATTAGGACTGTTAGGTACACAGCCTGACGTAAAATATCGTTTTACTTATCTTTTTTATCGAATTTCAAATTGATATTTCCAAATATATCACAAAGGACTTTAGAACAAAATCATAGAACAACTTACCTTAGGAGTTATGCAACCGTACATTTCCAACACATCTTGCTCAACTGAATCCACGTTACGATAGGTTGTTATTTTAGACACTTTCGCATCCATTCGCGGAGACGCGCTGATGCTCCCGCTTGTGGCAGCAATGCTGGATAATTTCGTTAATTTACGCGCCTTGCTCGTATATTCGCGCGCTTCCATCTCGCTCAGGTAGACTACCGTTGGTTCGGCACCACTTAATTTCGACACACTGTAAGCCATCCATTGTTCTACGAACTCTACCGGATCGGTGATGTCGTTATTGATACAAATTTCAATGCCTAAAATATGGATGCAAGGAGGATAAAATGGATTGGCAATCAGTCACTGCAATATACCGGCTTGTAAGGGACTGTTCGAATGGACATGTATCGATAGCTTACACTTATTTATAACTTCATCCGAAGGTTCTATGCCCAGTTCGTCAAACTGCTCACGAATCGATTCAATTGAAACCATGTTTCTACTTTTTTGATGATTTTTCAAGCACAGAAATTCAACGACATACCGAGGCACGACGAAAACAAACTACGAAAGGGCGCGAACGTTGCTCGAACATTTCCTACTTTTGACATCTGGAGCTCAGCTCGCAAATGTCGGTACCCATGTTACAAAACTCACTGTTTATTTTTAATATAGCTATCCTGCTGACACGTTTGCGGTATTTTATGAAAATAAAGTGTTTTTTAAATGCAGTTTGTTCATATAAGCAAACATAAAGATTATTTTAAATTCACAGTTTTTTTTATTTAAATTATTTCCTACTAATAGGTTATAAAACATTTCTGAAAAAATAATCGTCCATAACTAGCCAATTCCATCTGAACGTCTGAACTATACGTTATAAATCAAAGATGTGTGTTCTTCTTGACGAAATTTGCTCAGTCGAAGCTGACTGGACCGGATCTGTCAAAATAAAATATAAAAATCATCATTTTATGTGATTGATTCAGGTAAAATTGTACGCCGGTTTGAACAGCTGAATTTTTCAGTTCGGTTTTCGGTTTTTGTTCGTTACAATTTCGGTGTACCATTGAAGCTCTACAGCCTCTGATAATAACTCTAGTACAACAACGTAGGATTGCATAGTCGTGTGAGAAAACATGTCTGATAAAGCGCAGTTTGTTCTGCCCAACACGCAACCGATCGTGGATCTCGATTGTGCCACGGCATTTAACAATTTGACCGAGAAGGAAAAGCAGTATGCTCATTTCTTTAGCAAGGTACGTAAAATAATATGTTTTGTCTTCAGCTGGGCTATGGAAGGTGTCTGCTGTCTCCGTTCAGCTGGGTTTCATTACTAATAAGTTCTTTTTTAATTTTCGTTTTTTTTTCCAGGCGTCTTGGACTGGTGGATTGGTGGCACTGGTGCAGTCAAGCCCCGAATCGCCCCTCATTTTCTCGCTACTTCATCGACTTTTTGTGGAAGAGCCTTTTGAAGATTTGAAGAAATCTGCACTCTCTGCTGGTGTGTCGGAAGATGAGTTTACGGTATGTGCATATCAAACATCGAACCAGACATTTATCTTATCTCATCATTGTAAATATGAATGTTTATGTTTATGGTTTACATTTGCTAGGCATTTCTTGTGTATACTTGCGGATTTCTGGCGAATGCTGGAAATTATAAAGGCATGGGCGATAGCAAGATCGTACCTAACCTGGAGGAGGATAAATTCGAGGCGATTGTGAAATGTTCTGCCGCTTACAAAGCGCATGCTACTGTGATCGATTCGCTATGGGAGTCCACCAGGGTTCCAATCTTTCTGCTTACGGATCGCATGAAGACGCTTGGTCTTAGTGATACCGGTGTAACAACGTACTTCTCGAGCAACGTTACGCATGACGATACGGAGCTGATAAGCGAGTGGATGAAGGAACACAAGTTTGAAGCGTACATTTGCCGTACGTTTAAAACCACCGAGAACGGGAAAACGGTGTACGACATCAAGCTTGCGTCCAGCGAAGAAGGCAACAAGAAGGGACTGACGCGTGAACCCGAGGAGTACAAGGGATGCATTTTTAAGATAACACGAGGCGATTACAAGGAGCTCATGCAAATGGTGGCCAACTCGCTGGATGAAGCGAAAAAACACTGTGCCAATGAAAATCAACTGCAAATGATCGAAGCGTACGTAGAAAGCTTCCGCGAGGGTAGTTTGGATGCGCATAAGACTGGTTCAAGGTATTGGATTAAGGATAAGGGACCGGTTATTGAGACGTACATTGGCTTCATTGAAACGTACCGTGATCCGGTTGGACAGCGGGGAGAATTTGAGGGGTTCGTTGCCATGGTAAACAAGGAAATGTCGGCTAAATTTGGCACTCTAGTTTCAAATGCTGAAAACCTTATCAAACTGCTGCCATGGGGAGAAGACTATGAGAAGGATTCTTATCTTAAACCGGACTTCACATCCCTGGACATTTTAACTTTTGCAGGATCAGGCGTGCCTTGTGGTATTAACATTCCCAATTGTAAGTTATTGAATTTAGTTCTTGTTCAATGTTCAAACAAGGCAATCGAGTAAAATTCGTTTCTTTTTCAGATGATGAAATTCGCCAGGACGAAGGTTTCAAGAACGTATCGCTTGGAAATGTGCTTGCCAACACGAACAAGACCGACTCGATTCCTTTCCTTTCGGAAGAAGACCAAGCGTTGATGAAGAAGTACAAGGCGGCGGCTTTCGAGGTGCAAGTGGGTCTGCATGAATTGCTTGGGCATGGTAGCGGAAAACTGTTGCGTATCGATGAAGCAGGAGAATACAACTTTGACACAGCCAAGCTGAAGAACCCACTCACCGGCGAACCAGTCAGCTGTTGGTACGAACCGGGTGAAACTTATGATTCTAAGTTCAAGTCACTCGGTTCTTCGTACGAGGAGTGTCGGGCCGAAGCGGTAGGACTTTACCTTAGTTTGAATCGTGACGTATTGAAGATATTCGGCCACACGGACGAAGAGGAAGCCGCCAACATCATCTATGTGAATTGGTTATTGCTTGTCTGGGGCGGTGTTGGCGTAGCGATGGAGCTGTATAATCCAGCCCAGAAATCATGGCTCCAAGCACACTATCAGGCGCGGTTTGTGATTATGAAAGTGCTACTTGAGGCGGGAGAAGGATTAGTTAACGTTCAAGAGACTGAGGTGGGTAAAAATCTGCTGCTTAAATTTGATCGCAGCAAGATTGAAACGGTTGGAAAGGAAGCGATCAGAAAGTTTTTGTTGAAGCTACAATTCTACAAATCGACCGGCAATGTAACGGCGGCAACCGAAATGTACAATCACTATTCGGAAGTATCGGAAGGTGGAGAGCATCCATGGGCTAAGTGGCGAGACATTGTGTTGCTGCACAAAAAGCCAAGAATGATCTTCCTTCAGTCGAACACTGCGATTGATGCTGAGACGGGCAAGGTGGTGCTGAAGTCGTACGAAGCCAACTTTGCGGGTTATATACAATCTTGGGTTGAGCGCTTCCCGGATACAAAAATCGACGAAGTTCTGGAACGCATCCATGCGAAAGATAAGCAATACTTTGAAGGATTGTATTAAACGTCTCAGATCTTTGTAAAGAACGGGATGAACCGGGCTGACTGCCTCAGAAGAATAAAAAAACACGGAAGATTATAATGCGTTTGTAGTAAATTTATTCAACTGCTCAAAGTCGATACCGCATAGTATATAGAGGGAAGCAATTTCTCATAATGCTGGTTATTAGTGAATACACTCGTTACCCACGATGAAATTCAAAACTGATGTAATGACAGTTGCCATTATTGCAGACCGAAGAGGCCCGATTGTTCATGATTTATGCCGAAGCTTGACATAGCGGCTCACCTGCATCATAGTAATCTTGGTCAAAACGGATGTATTTTTTTCATTCTCTTGCAAGTTCCAAACGTGGTGAGAGTCGCGCATCCATTTGCTTTGCTGAAGAAAATCCGGAAAAGTTAACTATCCGCACACAAATATGACCGACGAATACTTTTATGGTAAGTAAATAATCTTTGTTACTGATGGGGATAGCGTTTGGTGCCGTTGGTGTATTATTTCGATCGTATTTGGTGCGAAAAGTGTGAATGTGCCGCCAACCGTCGCACCACGCATATTTTACCGCACGCGCTTCATCGCCATAGGAGAAATGGTCGCCGTTGCCGACTTTTCATCATACCCGCGCACACACATTCCGTGTTTTCCGTCTCGTCATTGATGACGAGTTTTTTCGATGCTGGGATCTGGGAAGTTAGTGAACGGTTTTGGAACCGTGGTTGTGTGTGTCCATGAGGGACATCGCTGTCGTGGCCGATGGCGGCGTCGCGACTGGGTTCTGATAGGTTTTTGTTCAGCATCGTGCATAATTTGCCGGTAGCGCAGCAGGGCCGGGGTGCAGGGGGTGGCTCTTCCCACATGTAAACTTCGCTTTAAATGATGAAGGGTGTTTTAGTGTGGGTTCGATTTTAGATGTGCTCGATAATGAAGCAAAATCTGGTTGTATGAGATAACGGAATGAAATAAGCCGGATAGATGAAGCTTTTGGGCCGAAAGTATTTGCAGCGTTCATTTTTATGCAATGCTAGCAGAAAGAGCGTAGCGGCGTCCGAATGTGAGGTTATATTCCCGATGAAGCGGGTAATTTTCCCGGTGTTTCTGGGACTAGTGGGCTGTTGCTTGGGAGATTTTGATGTGTCTGGGTTATGATTTACCCAGTAGGCTTGGAAGGCTACATTTGCTGTCCTACCTCCAGTTTCTTATTGGTATCAAAGGTACTGTTTCGTTAGCGCCTTTTTGTGAACTTCCAAACTCACAACTACAGAAGCGTCTTGCTAAATTACGCCATGTGAAGATGTGTGTGTGTTAGTGAGAGTGGTTTTCGTTTTTGTTTACTTCATCCTGTTTCACTTTTGCCCCTGTTTGCTCTGCTCTGAATAACTGGTGCCGGGTGAGATAGATGCGCTGTATGAAGGGTTAAAGTTAGATCTTTGAAATGGCGGCGTGCCTTCTGCGTTTCGAATAAGGTTTTTTTTTAATTTATAGCTGAAAATATTCAACTTCTTTGGAGTAGCGCCATGTGGTAAAAAATCACTAAAACAACAATAGTTATTATTACTTTTGCGGTAAAATGATTTTATACTTAGACAGCATCCGGGGGGGATTGCTGTTGCGCTTGCAATGAATTGAATTTGAATGTTGTTTGTTTTTTACCTTTTTATAGGAGCAACTCTCAAGGAGGGCAGCAAAACAGTGACCTGGGATCCGGACAACAAGCCGGAGGGTTACCCACGGACGAACAAGCTGGTCATCAAACAGTGCCTGCTGGGGCATGAGGCGGCCGCGGACGAGTTCAACGTGGTACAAGTGGAGACGATGACCATACGGGATACGCTCCGCATACCGATTGCCGTACTGAAGGTGGGTGAACTGCGACAGTGCCGCATGGACCTGGAGTTCTCCGACGCCCCCGTCACGTTCACATTGGTTGAGGGCAAGGGTCCGGTGCACATCCACGGGCTGCATCTGCTCGGTTCGCTGGTGGAGGAGTTTGAGGATATGGAGGAGATGGAGGAGGAAGTGCTAGAGGAGGAGGAGGCCGATGAGGATGAGGACGAGGACGGTGCGTCACAGAAGAAGAAACCAAAACTGACCAACAACTCCAAGGGCAAACCGGGTGCAGCGGCCGGTGGGCCAGCCGGTAACGACAAAAACCGAAAGAGGAAATAAACGGGCACGTTTCGTAAACCGGCCACCAACCTATTTGCCCTTGCAGCAGAAGCTAAGTCGGCCGCCACAACGTGTCATCATTCCTCACCACAATTTAAATATATGTATTACAACAACAAAAAAACACACACACACAGCCAACAACACAAATTTAAACCACCACCAACTTAGACCACGTCTATATGCAAGCCAGCGCCACAACAGCAACAGCATCAAGAGAGGAGGGAGCGAAAGTTAAACGAGCTGTTAGTTTGGTACAGCTGTCCATGAGCTACATAAATCCTCGTACCCCTTGCATCTGGTGTTGTTTCCTGTAGGCTTTGTCTGATTTTAGAATACGAGTGCAAAATCCTTTCAGAAAAATCCTTATAATAATTAGACGGACGAGGGAGAGGATGTACGCTAAGAATTAGTCTCGCTACAGAAGATGTAATCCCACTACACTATTGAATGCACGTTCTGACCGTAGCGTGTCTAGTAACATACATACCACTCACCAATTGAGATCCGGGAGATTTACGTCGGGAAAAGCCCAGCGAAAGTCTACTAACCACAACAAGAATTGTATAATCACGGAAAGAGAAGACGTAACATACAAACCTTCCGAGATAAATTTCCGCAAGACATTGAACCGGAAAATGAGGATTCTTTTTATTGGGTTGGAGAACAACTAGAATTGCATTTAAAATTAGTGTTAAATCGCACTAAATCTGCATACGTAAAGTGTACGAAAGCTCACTCCGGAGGTCGTTAGCACGATAATCATAGTGAAAGGGACACAAATATCATCTTCGCATACGCGCCAAACAGCTCACCCGTGGATCTATTCTGGTCAATTCGTCTCGACACATATGTGAGCTGTCGTGCATCCGGCCAACATGAAGACGTATATCATGAGTGAATGCATTCGGAAATCGGGATTCATTTTAAGGCCAAATTTGAAACAAAAGCTTCGTTCTCATTCTACAGGCAAAAACTCCGAAATGAAAAGTGGGAAAACAAACAAAAATGATCACTGAGTATGATACGAAACTGGGGGACGGAGCAAATAGTATGTGCGAGATGCGAGGAAACATTCATCAGCGTAAGAGAATAATGGCAAACAAAATGGACAAATAAATATGGAAATTGAAACTAAATGAAAAATGTTGCTATTCTTTGATATTGATGACAGCGGCATCACATGGAAAGCGCCTTGATAAACAGTGGCAAGAGTTCGATCACGCTGTAATGCAGGGAAAAAATAATAAATTGCATACTTTTAGGCTCATTGATTGTAGATTTCATCGGACCTGTATCATTGGTTTCATGTAAGATTACTAGAAAACTTTTACGCTCGCTCAATTACTAGGATAACTTTATTTTCAAAGCTGATTTAGAACATTCGCTTAATTATTTGTTTGTAATTTGTTCACTTCTTTAACGCGCTTTCCCATCACTAAAGATGATAAACTGCAATGCGTGATTGTGATTCCCGTTTGTGTGATTTGTAAAAATTGCCATTTCTTCGTCTGATTCTTCTCTGATTTCGATTTTGCAGGCATAAAGCACTGGAGGTGCCATGGTGTGAGATAGTTCGTTTGATGCTAATATTAGTTTGTTACTGTTAAACCTTCTACGCTTTTACCACTATGTGTGCTTCCATTTTAAACTAAAATCCTACCAGCTACAGTACACATAGGAATAGAGAAACTACCAAAACTAACAGTGGCTTGGCTGCTTTCTACAGGCTAATGCACAGGACAATTTAGAGAAAAAAGCAATTAGTGAAAGTTGTAGATTGCAATTCGGCAGGACTCAGAACGATCTTGCACGATATATAAGCTTTTGCTAGGTGGCGAGTAGATTCTTCTGGCAGTTTTGCTGTATATGTTTCATCCCAGGCATTGCGGTGTAACAAAAGTTTAATACAAATGATATAGTTCGTTTTGCCTACCTCGGCTCTATCCTATGTATCATTGCCAATTAAAAAAAAAATGTTTTTAAAATTAAATTGCTTTATTTGGTGAACTTTGCTTAGCATTGCGAAACGGAGTTTTTTTTAATTATTATTATCTCTGAAGATTTGGGATGGCCAACGAAATTTAAAACTTCGTTGGCTTTAAAATGCTAGAATGCCAAAAAACATCACGATGCGTTTTGAACGAGTTACTAAACATATTTTAAAATGACAAAAAAACACGTTAAAACAAAATTCATATGCATCAATCGTTACCAACCAGTTGAATTTAAGTTCCTTTTGTGGAATAAAGGATCTAAGGTTTTCTTCTGTTGTTTTTTCAACGCGCCGAACGCGTCATCTTGATTGGTACATGTGTGCGTGTACGCAACATACCGCTTGTTCTAGTCGATTAATGATTGTTTGAATTCACAACGAATCCATTGCTTTTAAACGATCGATGATTACATTTTACCATGGCGATCGTGCCTTTTTGATCACCATTTTTTGTTCTCGTTTTCTTTGTTTTTGCTTTCGGAAGGCCTGCGTTTCTATCGTCGCTATGCGTGTGACGTACGACAACGATTTTTAGTTCGGCGTTGGCATCGTTTTCAAACGCTCGAAGGCAGCCTTCTCAAGGGCTTCACGATGGTCGGGATGCGCAATCTGAATTAGGGCGTATGCACGTTGGCGCAAGCTTCGTCCGAACAGGTTAGCAATACCATACTCGGTGACGACGTAGTGAACGTGAGCTCGCGAAGTTACCACACCGGCACCTGCACAAAAAAAAAGGCTCGTAAGGCAATGTGCAATACTCGGGCAGGGATTGTCATTGAGGATACTTACCAGGTTTTAGAATTGGCGAGATTTTACTCTGACCCTTGTTTGTGACGGAAGGTAGCGCAATGATTGGTTTGCCCTTGCCATCGAATCCTTCGGCCGCACCGCGGATAAAGTCGACTTGGCCACCGAAGCCCGAGTACATGCGCGTTCCGATTGAATCCGCACACACCTGTCCGGTCAGATCGACTTCGATGGCAGAGTTGATGGCCGTCATCTTGGGGTTGCGGGCGATGATACTTACATTGTTGACGTAGTTGATTTCCAACATTTCTGTGATTGAAGATGCATAACGGAATTTAATACTTTTGCTAACAATAGCCATCGCTCTTCTATCGCTTACCAATGAAGGGATTATTGTCGACGAAGTCGTACAGTTTCTTGGTGCCGATCAGGAACGACCCGACAATGCGGCCCCGATGGAACATTTTCTTATCGTTCGTCACACAACCCTTGCGGACCAGGTCGACTACACCGCCAGCAAACATCTCCGAATGGATGCCCAGATCCTTGTGATTGTGCAGTGCGTTCAGTACCGCATCCGGAATGTTGCCGATACCCATTTGCAGCGTAGCTCCATCCTCAACCAGATTCTCCGCGATCAGCTTACCGATCTTGGTTTCGACTTCCGACATCGCGTGTCCTCCGTGCTCAGGCAGTGGAGTGTCCACATTGACAGCGTAATCAAAATGCGACTGATGGATAATACCGTCACCGAACGTGCGCGGCATCTGCTTGTTAACCTGAGCAATGATGACTTTCGAGTTTTCCAATGCCGCACGCACACAGTCTACGCTGGTACCGAGCGTGCAGTAGCCGTGGTTGTCCGGTGGTGACACCGACACGATTGCTACATCCGGCTGGATGAGCTTGCGCCGGAACAGAAGCGGAATTTCGTGCAGGAAGATCGGGACCGCATCACCACGGCCATCGGCAACTGCCGCACGCACGTTGCCGCCCATGAACAGGGACTTCGAGCGGAACACATCCTTGCATTCGGGCTTGCAGTACGAAGCCGGTCCTTCGGTGTGCATGTGCGTCACGGTGATATCGCGCAGATTGTTCTCCATGCCGTGCTTTGTCATCGCATCTAGCAAATGCACCGGAGTGGCCGCTGCACCCTGTGCGAACACAATGTCACCTATGCAAGTAGAAATAGTGGCAACCGTTGTAATTATGAGAGTAAATATGCACAAGTTTGGAAAGTTTAAAGATTATTTCCTACATTTTTGGAACCATCAACAAGAATACAATAACACATTTTAACATCCATTCAGGACTAACCTAGACATATGATTTTAAACTCTCTTAGAAAAAAAACTGCCTTGTAAAAGATAAGCTGTATCTTATCACTTCCTTCAAATTACTGCCCTGCAACCCGCAAAGTAAGACAACACAGTTCAACCACACATGCCAATGAGCAAACATTATTCTAGAAAACAGATTATCTTGGACACTGGCTGGAGGAGTTCAACAAACGCTGGAACGTATAGTTAAGATTCCAACTTGTTCCCTTCGATAACGTTTTGTCCTTGTCCATGAAATAAATAAGACTCGCCTTATCTCAGCTGAGAGTGACATATTTTCTTCAATAAAAAATATATTGTATCTGTAAAGAACTTAGAGTTTAAACAGAATTGGAGAAATGTACTGTTTTTTCGAGTTCTCTTCAATTACATGTTACGCGAGCAAGTAACTCACGTGTGACTGTGGTTTAATGCGTTCTAGTGTTAAAGGCCTTATACTACCCAGCGAAAACGTGTGGTTATAAAAAAGTGGCACATGAGATGCATAAAAATGGACGGATTTGTGTTGCAGTAAAGATGGGACGCGGTCGGACTTGGAATTTCGGTGGTGGATAAAACTGTAAGCCGTTTTTCCATTCCACTTTCAAATACGTCCGTATGTGACCTTTATGCCTTCTAGTCTGGTTTTGGTTGCCCATCGCAACGCCGGTTCACTGCTAAAACAAGCATGCATACCCGGCATATAGAATTAATGGGATAACGAGTGAAGGTACACACAGTACAATTGTATTGAATAATTAAGTAATTGTAGCAAGCTGCCATCATGTAGGCTAGCAACAGGGTATGGGCTTGCGATGTATGTGTGTTCTGTGCGCACAACAACCACACATGCAAAGTTATGCCCATTTTATCGAAGCGTCTACAATGTGACTGCAGCTTACGGTTTGAAGTGTACTACTAATGCATGTCATTTGTTGTAAAGGGTTTCACGAAAAGAGGAGCAATTTTTAAATAATTTGTGTATTCAACGTTCCACGCTTCCACCGTTCACTCATTACAAATGTTATAGATGAAACTAAAATTGGACAAGAGTTTTCGATGCAAAAATTTCTGCCTTGAAGCAGCCAGAGTGCGTCAGACAGACGGAACAAACTGGTTTCGATGTGTTGTTCTTTTTATAGCCGCGTCCCTTCACAAGACACATTCTCTGCGTCTTGACCCAATGCTTAAAACCGGAATGTTTCAATACGGTGGGAGTAATAAAGTTCTGTGTGGCGATGCTATTCCTAGTCACATCACCACCCGAGGCCGCGGATTGATGCGTCAAGGGCAAGGAACTATTCCCTTTCTTACGAAGGGTGTATCTAGATGACCTAGAAACCTACAGCAGTTATTTGTTTCGTGTTTTTGGACGATTCTGCTCGACGAGGAATCCACTACGATTTGCTACCGCTGTATAACGTGTCGCTTAACCAGATGTCGCTTAACTTCCGGGGCGCATTGGTAATGCAAATTGAATAAACAAGCATATCTCGATCGACAATACCGGCTGGTACACTTCTGCTGCACGTTCGCGCCAATTGAGTTATCATGCAATTAGGGTCTCTCAAGCAAAAATCACGTTCGAGTTAACACTGCCCGAGGTGATATGTTGCTTTTGATGCCAAATGAACGTTAATGGGTGCGCATTTGCTCAGACATGTGTTTGCAGACGGAAGAAGCCTTTGATACGAAACTTTTCCTCGATCGTAACCCATCTACTGTCGAAAATGTGGTGTAACAACTGAAACAATTGAAACGTACCAAACAATACTATCGAAACGAGCGCCTTGTATTTGTTCTACCATCGTCACATCTCCTTTCGCTTAATGTTCAAAGTCCAAAAGCATCGCTAATCAAGTTGAACATAGTACAGAGGCTGACTGATGTGCCTTTGCTTTGATTCCCTTCTGCTAAAGGTCGAAAGAGGAATGAGCATGTAGTTGTCGAATGTAGTTTAAAAGTGAAAAATAAAATATAATGTGACCTTTGCACACTGATAATAGCAATAAGTGGGCCAGCATATTTTTTACACGGCAGTATTCTGTATGCTTCACATCCATCATCGGTCATTGACATAGATATAAAAAAAGTCGAAATTCGGATCACGGTAACGCATTTCCTGGGAGGAAAGTGAAATTACGACTGGTGGAAGTTCAAGGGGGGAATTTATGCGTCAAGAATCATATCAAGCAAAATAAACACAGCATTGCGTAACGAAGCACAATTAATTTGTACGTATGCCGTATTCTTGCTTGCATTGAGGGCGAACCGAGGAACGGTTCCGGTTAGCGCTATTCTGGTCACTTAGCAGGATCAACACGAAACACGCATACACACGCAAAAAAACATCATTATCATCATGATTATCATTACAATGTTTCAGTAGCTGTGGCAGTGGCCTCCATGGAAGGAATTTCTTGACAAGGCCGCGGAAAAACACGCACACACACATACACATGCATTGTGCGTTACCTGATTTGATTACTTTGACGGCTTCCTCCGCCGTGGTGTACTTGGGATCACGCTCGAGCGGCTGCGAAATTTGGTTGGAGTAGGTGAAAAAGGTTTTTCGCTGCGTGGCCACGGCTATCAACCGATGGGAGGAATTGCCGGTAACCAAACGGGGAGCGAATCGGAGTGCAAACGACGACATTTTTTTATTCGATTAATCACACAAACAACACGCGCGGATAAACACACACACACACACACTACCCAACTGTTAGCTGCTTTTTCAGCTTTCAAAGTTTAAAGTTAGGTCGTAATTTTGCGCGAGCTTGCACTGCCGAAACTGTTTGCTCCCACTTGGAGTTATGCGAACGAATTTGTTTTCATTCAATCGCTGCTGTCAGTTATGTGTGACGTTTGCTGTGTATTTTGACCGAATAAACTATCTGCATAGTTCATTATGACCGCATAGGTGGAAATACAATCCCATTGTTGGACTTTATAATGTTTTGTCCAAAAATTTGAGCGATGGTCCATTGTTGTAAATTTAACGAAGTTATTTGAATTTGAGCGCCGAAACGCTTTCGTCCGTTTTTCCGTCCAAATTCTGCACACGTTTCTTGCATCCCAAAAAGGGTATTTTAAGCTGTTTGACAATCTTACCTACTAAAACAACCCTCTTTCACTTTCCATACACCGGGTTGCGTTACTGTCTAACTGTGACTCAAAATATGTTAAAAAACAAAAAGCTCATAAAATATGGCCAATGAACATAGCTGTGACCAACAAATTTTTAATAACAACTGTTCTAACCACAGGCAGCATCAAATACCAGAACCAGCTTAATTTACCGTATTTAGTAAATGGCAAACCTCATGATAATGAAATGTTAAAGTAAAATTCAGCAGCGTATTTACATTCGTTCTATTTATTTATGCGTCCGTCTCGTCCACTTAAAGTTTATTGTTTTTGTTACCAATACACCTTAATTTACACTTATCGTTCTATCGCCAAAATAGGGACAGTATGACAATGCTAACATTTCACATTATCTGTAACGTTAAGCGTCCAGTAACCGTAACATTCGAATTATATGTGTATAAAACATCTACTGCTGTTGCATAAAACAAAATAAACTCATTGAAAGAATTCTATCTAAAATTAGGTCCGTAACTGAACACTACTGCAAATAGAAACCAAGCAGAAAACTAACATCCAGGACTAGTGTAAAAGTCGGTTGGGTTGAGATGCATATATTCGAGCCTGTTGAGCCTATTTAACGATTACTTTTGTCACGTTAATGTGATTTCACATTTAGGTAAAATACTTTCCTTTAAAATTAATAACAATTGCGGACAAAAAAAATTGCAAGAGCACAAAATTATAAACTAAATAAAAATCGCCTCTCAAAAATAACAGCAAATATCGCTTCAATAGCAGCACACGAGAGCTCTACTGGCTCTTGCAAGTCTTAGGTTCTGTCTTTTTTACTTAGCTTTAATCTAAACCTACACCCTAATACTACATTCAGTTGGCTTTTTTTGGTAACGTTTCATAAAATCGACCACATTACCATTCCACTGTCTTACGGTGTGCAGCAACAAATGAAGAACAATTCGAACAATTGGCTAGTTGCAATAATACCTTAAAACAAACTCAGAAACTAAAACGTAACTTTGGTCTTGCCTTATTGCGGCCCACTATTCGTTCTGCCCCTATGCCGCCATTTCGAGTTTCGCCATAACACTACTTACTTACAACGTAAGTGCTACCATATTCCCTTTCAATTTTCAAAACAAATTTCGATTCTTCACACAGTCGTTGTAGGTATTTTTTTTTTCATATTGCGTGTCTCTAGTAGTGCCCCAATGGACAGCCAGGAATGTGCGTGTTACTGAGTCAGCTGGGAGAGCGCTTCAAAGGGAGATTGGACTAAATGATACTCCGGACCATTACCGCCCGACCAGCGTCATGTTGAAGCATAGCTGATGATCTCGCTGATCGCCCCAGCCACCGTTACCCTTGCGCAGCTTAGTCTTCTTTATTACGCTAGTCTGCGTGAGCGAAATAGAGCGGGGAAACAGCTGCTGAGAGCCACGCGCTACCTTCAGGACCTGTTGCACTTTCGAGATCACCTGGTTCGATTCGCAGTTGCTCTTTTTGTGATGCACGCCACTGAAATTTAGCAGAAAACGTGCATTATTAATACAGTGCGATGAAAGCATCCGAGCGTTTCTGGTACTAACCATTCGCCGATGTGAAAGACACGTGGTCCCTTTACAACCATAACGTGCAGTTTCTGTTTGAGGCATTGCTGTGACACGTGTTGCAATGACCAGTCCCAGTTATAGTCGTCGTACTCGCAAAAGTGCCGTGCACATCGTACAATATCATACCAGGTGGTACGGTTGAATGCCATACCCATGTTGTGCTTGCTGCTTATCCAGGGTGTTACCTCAACCTGCATCGGGGAAAGAGAGTGTGAGGTGAGATAAAAGGTTACGCCGCGCTCAATAACAGTTAGCAGCATCGGTAATGTCCAAGCGTAACGTACAATCAAACGAAGATTTAAAATTAAGTTTAATGTTGATCGTTAAACAGTTGGTAGTAGCTCTAGCGATAAATTTGTTTTTGATGTAAACAGGAACATTTTTATCTTTTTTTCTACTTTTATAAGAGGATCAAATGATGTTATAACTCTGAAGTATTCAATACTGCAGATGTATAAGGCAAAACATAAAAACAAAACAAAAAACTCTCTACTAGTAAAATGAACAAACAAGAGCACACCCAAACATACATATGTTAATATTTAATATAATATTTGTATACATTAATATTTGTATACATTTCACAATTTTTAAAACAAATACAACAAAAGTGGTGATAAAATAAATCATGTCCAACGGTCGGCACACTACGTGCTATAATTTACGGACGGGTTAGAATATCATTTATGTGCCATGGAAGTTTTAGATATGATAAGCAAAAAAAGTAATGTTGCGAAAAACGAGGAAACAAATGAGGGAGGGGAAATGAAAGGCAGGATTGTAGTTTGGAAAAATGCATGCAATTTTTGTGTTAGTGTACGTGCTTTGCAATGGTGCTTTGGTGATGATTGTTAAACATTGACTACAACGATCTATACGCAGCATGAACGTCGGCAATGTACGGTGCGACGCGCAATGACTGTGAGTTGCATGGTGGACACACTATAAAACACGATTTTATGCACACTGAATGAAAATTACATAGTATGTGTGAGACCGAGAGAGAGAGAGAGTGAGCGAACGAGAGAAAAAGAGGAAGAATACACACATATACACGCATACACCAGTGCAAAAAGTTGTGAAAACTGAAAGGATGTCTCATATCGAACAGTTGAACAAATCGACGATGAATGGCGCATGGATTGTTTAATATGCGGACACATTTTGGCGATTCGCTTTCAGTTTCGGTTAATCTTCGCGATACAAATTTACTGATAAGCTATAATAAATAGCTGCTCGCTTTTGCCACCTATTTGCATTCGATTATTGATTTGAAGGCGGTCCAATAATTTATTTTGTGCGTCAACGATGATAAATTCAGAATAAGTTATTAGATAATGCTTCACCCAGCGGGACATTCATCGAGACCATTTTATTTATTTGTTTTTTACGTCTCTTTAGTCTTTAGTAAAAACACACAAAGTAACGTTAAAATAGGTATTTCCCCGGCAAATATTATAAATCTGTTGCCATCCATGGTGCTAAAAGCAAATTATTTGATAAATTCTCACTGCTCACAGCATTGAAACGTAAATCAACATGCATGGTATCAAGCAGGTCGTTTTGCAAATGAAAATAAAAATGTTAATCCTTTTTGCTTTTTTAAACAAACCATAATGTTCCATGCATAGTTGAAGATAAACAATAAGTAAAGTGCAATATAATGAATGAATTTTCTGAACCAGCCAATTAGAAAGGAAGCAGGTTACAATTACTTTTGTGAGGAACACAAACCATTCTTGACTGTTCACTTTTAACGTATGAAATAAAAGCATTAAAGCATCTTTTGTCACACTCCGAGTTCTATGAAATAGTGATTAAAATAAAGAAAAAAATTAAAAAGGGTCCAAACACGATTGAAATTTTAGCAAACTCTTGAAATGATTAGTATTACTAGAGTTTCCAGAGTTTTGTTTCATGAAAAATGTTTTCATTGTTTCTCAAATATTTTTGAATCGATTGCATGACTAACCAATAAGACAGAAGACGAAACAAAACATATATGCGAGATTCAGTTAAAAACTCTTGGGAACCATGTAAAATAATATCAAACTATCTTGCCGTAAAGCAAATCGTACAATGATTGCTTGCATAAGCTAATACCCTAGCAATAGGCTGAAAAACGTATTAAAAATATGCCATTCCAGAGTGGTGACATTGATAGCAGCAAAAATGTAGTAGCACTAGTCAAGTAACTCGATATAAGTGGTATAACAGTTGAAACAAAGATAGATGGTGTAGTAGTTTGAAATGCCAGTCAAAACTGTAATAGGGTGAGAAGAAGTAGATTGTTGGCGCTACCTTCTGATAGATCGAGTACAGGGTTGGTAGCACCTGGTATCCCCACTGCGATTGTGACGCATACTTTTCCGTGGTGACTTGCGTCTGAAGCGATTGCTGTTGTGACTGCTGCTCTTGCTGCTGCTGCTGCTGCTGCTGTTGTTGTCGTTGCTTCTGAAGCATAAGCTGCTGTTGTTGCTGCAGTTGGCGTTGCTGTTGTAGTAGCTTCTGTTGCTGCTGATGCTGTGCCGGAACCCATTGATGCCAGAGATTGGTGTGTTGTTGGTGTGACGGTGAATTGGAAGGATGATTCAGAAAACCGTTACGTTTATCGTTTACAGAAATGTCGTTGTTGTGTGTCTGTCCGTTCAGTGCGACCTGGGGCCGATCGTACCAAGCTGGCAGATCTGGGGGCGAGCGCCGAGGGGTCTTTTGATTCTGATCGAGCAACGTGCCGACATCAACCGTGGCCCGAATTCGACGGGCTGCGTCTTTTAACTGACTTCTACTGAGCATACTGTACGAGCTGGAAAACGACCCGAACGATCCTTGATCGTGCAATTGAGAAGCCTGTCGGTCTTCTCGTACCGTGCCCACTTTAACCGTTTTTCTCGGGTACCAGCCATTTACATAGTGCTGTGTACGCAGAGGTTCCGCAAGTGTAACGTTTGTGGTAAGGTTGTAATGAGGATGAGCGTAGATGAGGTTGATGAAGATGTTGATGAGTATGATGACGTTTGATGTTTGGAAGCGCGCATTAGTGACACGGCAGATTTTTTGCGAATAGATATAGAGAAAGAGTTAATGTTCTTTTTTATCCATTATCAAAGAGCAGCAGTGCGTGTCTGTGTGTGTGTGTGTGTGGGTTGTGTGTGTGATTTTTTGCCGCAGAGTGATACAAACACATTGTGTTGTGAGACAGCATGGACTGTGTACGGACATTCAACATCGATGACAAGAAGGAGGTGCAAAACAATACAGACAGATTCCAAATGACCCGTGTATCTAGTTCCGGTTGTTATCTTGGTGTATTATCAATTGCTGCAATGCATTGTGTAGATGGCACAGATGTAAGATATCGCTAGTTATGTGTATCAACACGATCTAACATGTGATTGGCAAAGCAAATGGTGTGTATGTGTGTTATAATGTGACTCTGGAACAAATGATAGTAAGGGCCTTTGGAGCATGGCTTGCTGGCCGATTTTTGAGCTTGCTATTGCTCAATGAAATATGAATCAAATGTAGCGAATTAAGAAAGATGTTTCAATCACAGAAAAAAATCAATCACAAAAAATTGATGCATCTGCATCTGTTGCAGCAATTATGCGTGAAATAATGTTTATCCTTATGGTGTGATATGTGTAGAAGTTGCGTTAATAAATCAATAAAAAAAAAACAACCAATCACAGCTAACAAAACAAACGTTCTATAAACAAAACTTCTGCCAACGAGAGGAAGGGAACCTTATTCTAGTCTGAACATTCCCTGTTTGTGTATTACCGTGTGGGGGATATATTTATCTGCTTAGATTGTGCCCTTTGAATTACGATTGGTAGTTGTGCAGGATCAGAAATGTACTCGTAAGATAGTGTGCCGAATTTGATTTGTAACTTCTACGCCTCAAAGTCATTCGAATAATTGTGCTGAGCCGGTTCCAAAATTATTATTTTTTGTAATGAAATTGCGCAATTTATGGAATTGTGTGTACTTGAAAATTGTTGCTTTGTTGCACTGTGTTTTGTCTCTGGCGGTTTTGCTTGTGTTTTATATGCTACCAAATTACCTTTTTGTTGTAGGTGTAGTAGTTGAATGTTTTCAAATATGTGCCTAGCGATAGGATGTTACACTTCGGACATAGGTCCTGCGATTTCCGAAACATAAGCTCGAGAATGTATAGGAAATCCTCGGCTACATAGTGGTCCTCCTCTAGAAACACCATCATACCTGCAAAGCGAGGAACGATTCAGTGGTTATACTATTTTTGTTTTCATTTCTAGTCGGTTGGTCCACCTACCCGTATGGTACTTGGTAACTTCCAGCTGGTCAAACACTCGATTCGCCTTCCACCACCAGTGGTGTTTGGTTTGGGTGAACTTTGCCTCCCGGTAGTGTCCGTACAGGTCGGGATGGAGTGCATTGTTGCACTTTCGCAGCAGCGCCCTAGGAACAGTGCACAATGAAAGCAAACCGTCAGACAATGGTCGTTGGGAGAGACTGTATGTCTTTGACTTACTGTTCTTTTTTAATATCCCTCGGGCAGTCGCCTGGATCAGCACCGGGAAACTCGTTCGGGTGTGTTTGTATTGAGAAAGGATAGAAAATCTGGCAAGAAAAAAAACACACACACACAGACACAAATATACAGTACAGTGCAGGACAACACGGGAAGACACGAGAAAGGGACACGTAGCAATCAATTTATGCGATGGATTAACACGTTTATTGCTCCGGTGGTGGCCGATGGGAAGGGAACGTACCTGAATAACTTTACAAAAGTCGATGCTCTGCACCAGATCGTTGATGTCATCGTCGTAGTAGTCGTGGGAGAAGACGAGCAACGTGCGGGAAATGCCCCTCGCTTGGGCCAAACTTACAATTAGGTGCCGTAAGTATGTTATTCTTTTGTGTACCTGTAGAAGGATTGTGCAAATTATGAATAGAAAGGTGAAAAGAAAAAAACAAAACAATGATAAATACGTATGAATCGTGTATAAATTCGAATATATTTAATAGTAGCTTAAAGATCTCGGGCCGATCGACTTAACAACACGCCCGTCATGGGTTTAAATCTCGAATGGATCGAGCCCCCCGTACGCAGGGCTGACTATCCTTCTTCTCTTCTTAGTTGGCACAACAATACATGTAGGGTCAAGATTCCAACAAGAACATTACCACTCGACAACCAGGCCATCCTGGCTGACTATCCTGCTATGGTTAAACTAATCAGTTACAGAGAGCCATACCCTAATTGGTGCCAAACAAGAAGAAGAAGAAATAATGTAGCATTTATTAAGAAAAAATGATATGGTATGATTTCTGAGATCATAATATAATTAACTGTTCCGTCTATCTTTTATGAAGAAAATTTGTACAAAATCCTGTGGTTTATTTTATTCCTGAACTACACACTCGATAAAAGGGGTGTCTTCTTGCAAATAGCACTCAATATACTGACTCTTTCTTTGATCGGGAAAGATTAAAAGTTTCTGAACGTTTTCAGCAGCAAAGTGTTGGTAGCACGTTCAACAATTTACTTCAAAAACGTTACTCAACTCAAGCACTTTAGTTGCTGACCAATGGTTCCCAGATGCTACGTGATCGCTTCTTTCACAATATTTTCACCCGAAACTCACTCCGGAATAGTAACAAAGTTAGCTCGTTTCGACAAAGGCCACGTGGCACAAATGATGGAGGCGCCTGGTTATTTTCGCTTCGTTACGGCAATTGAACTACTGCGAAGGATGTACAAGAGGGCTCCCCTGTGCGTAATGAAAGTAAGTAATTATTGTCGCTTGACTTTTGGTTTAATGGAGAAATAATTGAGTCACCGCTTCGAAAGCAATGGACTACCGGGTGCAACACGTTACCAGCATGTGTACACGTTGCTCGGATGTAAATATTACGTTTCATATTGCGGAATTGGTTGCAGAGTCTGTGGGTTTCCTTAATTGTTTTTCCCCGATGACCGTGCCTTGGTGTGGAAATTATTGTATTAATATCAAACAAATTATGCCAGTTTAATGGAGTAGTTTTGTCTGGAGCTGGTGGATGGTAGTTTTGGGAGTAATAATTCAAGTACCATCTCATTAAATGGGATTGTTAATCAGCTTTTCATAATTTGCAAACGATATTATAATTAGTTCAGAAGTCAAATCGCACTTTTCAATAAACAATAACAACAGCCGTTATTTTTAAAATTGTGTGAGCCACGATATCGTTTGATTCGTTATAATAATTTTAAGGTAAGCAATCTTCCAGCCATCAAAATACACTTTAGCAGAATTATTATGAAAAAAGCTTGAAAATTGAAAATAAAAACTGAAACACAAAGCAGATATTCTCTTATTATGGAGATATTGCTATACCAATGCTTTCTTCTCTTTTCTGAATTCGATGGTCGGTATGTTCAACGACCGTTAGGTAATCATAAATGAGAATGCATAGCCTCCAGTCGGTTTGATAATCCCGACTCAGCATTATTGAATAACCTTTGCATTCACCCGCATAGCTTGGGATAGGATTTTTAATCCTGAACAACTCTCCTTTACGCTTATTTCTGCTGGTTGAATCACAAGCACAGTCAGCAAAGTCACGCCCGTAGTGTGTTTTCCCGCTTTTCGGTCACAAATTGTTCGTGACTTTGGGACTATTCTTTGTTTCTTGCCGGTGCTTCTTTCGGTTATTTGCCGTTTAAAGGCTGGGAATAGATCCAGGCATAGAGGGTCCAGTTGCAAAAAAATGCCAAGCGAACAAAAAAAAAAAACACTCACACAAAAGGCTAAAAGAAACCAAAAGAAAATCGTCCCCCGGCGGTACGATGATGATGGGGAAGTTTTTAGCTTAACCTTCCTCAAAAATCACTGCCACTTGTGCGCTATCGGTAATCCGACCCGATTGTTCTCGGAGACCCATTCGGGTAGCTGTCACGGTGGAAAACGGAACGGATTGGCAAGGTTAGTTTGCTGGCGAAAGAATTTGATTTGCATTCAGCTAATAATGGCGATGGTAAGAAATGTTTAGCGATAGCATTTCGCATAGCACAGCTTCAGTTGCAGTAGAATGGGTGAATGAAAAAAAATAAAATTAAAATTTGGATGCCATAATTGCACAAGGGACCTTGTTTTATTTGCTGTGAAACGGGTGTGAAATTAAAGATTGCATCATGGAATTTGTATGCTGTATACAATCAAAAACTGTTAATAAACAGTTAAAAGATACACCTTTTTACAAAGAAGTTTCGTGAGTTTAGTATATATGTTTCTCTGGTCTAATGCATTAATGTTGTGTGTAACAATTTCCAGCCACGTAAGTATTTTTAACACAAGAATAAAAAACAGTTATTTTAATTATTAGTTTTGTTCTCACTCGCCTGCACTTCACTATTTTCCACCATTGCTTATGCAAATCAATAGCGGGACATTTTACAAAATTTCTTAAAATAGAGTATTTAAAACTCGGTTTCGAAAGCCTCCGAAATCCCATACCCTCCGTGGGCCAAATCCTGACCTATAATAACGTCACCAATATTAAGGAACGCGAACGATAAACTTTCGATTATCAAATCCTTTTCCTTTCATACCTTGGCTCCGACCGTTTCGATTCCCCTGGGTTGCAGCGTACAAGGCCTCAAACATTGGACGGGCATCCCAGGAAAGGCATGAGCTGGCAAAAACATGAAACGGACATATTTAGGACGTCCGGAATTATAACAGGTGCCTTACCGTTCCGAAACACTGGATGACACAAGGAACGATGTGCTATAACTACGGCTTTTATCGTGAAAGGCGTAACGACCCGTTTCGTCCCGTATGTCCGCTCCTCATTCGGACTGGTCGTAAACCAAACGAACGGTTATTATTGAAAAAGCGACCATCGAAGCCGAACCCGTCCATCGAAAACCGCCAACGTATATGAGTGGGTGAAAAAAAAACCGGGAATACTGTTGACGTTAGCAGGCCGAAAAAGTTCGAGCAAGCGAATCGATTTCATTCCTAGCTAGGTGTTTGCAGCGATCGCAACGGAACGGGGTTTTCGGTTGGTTAGTGGAAGCTTTTATTTTAAAAAGTGCTTTAGCTTGAGGGTCACATCGATTAACTGGCGATCGAAAGCATACGGTTCGGAAAGAAATAAGCAACAGAATTGCCGTGCGGTGAACCGGATAGTGTAATGAATGTGATTAAGTTCAAGCTTCCGGTTAGCTTCGAGCCAAAGTGCAAGCTATACCGTAGCCGAAAAAGGTCAGTTGTATTTTGCAGAGGAGTGTAAAGTGCGATATCCAAAATATTAAGATAAAATATTTGAAAACCACAAGCAAAATTGTGTGTTGTTGTGGACTCGATTACCCTCAGCGCGCCTATGACTTATGACCATTAGCGATTATAATAATTTCAATTGAATGATTCCGTGATTTCTTTGGTAGAATGGACAAATAATTGCTTAAGAAGAAGATGGCCACCAAAAGCAGTAAAAATAACATACCCTTACCAGCTTTTTCAATTTATAATTGAATATCTTCACTATTACATTTGCCAATTTGTACACTCATTCGTGCGACCTTGGCAGGTATGGCAGCTAATACACCTACTAATATAACCCCTGTAGGAAAAACACACTGAGGAAATTGGTAGCCTTTTGGCCTGAAAGGTGCATGCACTTGCATAACGTTGACCAATTATGGAAGTTATTTATTCCCCTTAGTGCTAGAGCAGTGGTAACGTCAGGGTGATTTAGCGTAGTGTACGCGCTTCGCTTTTATACTCGCGTGACAAACCATTGGCGTTTGGTACACCCCGGTACCTGCACGCGTTAGTTGCAAATTAATGCATAGGGCGTACTGCCTAACCCATCTTCTATCGTTACATGCACGTTTTGAATGAGCAGGATTCCCCGGAGCGCCCATACTACACCGGACACGCTGTTCAGCCTGTGCGAGCTGATGCTCCGGAAGCTGCTAGGGAGTCGGGTACCGCGTCGAAAGTTTTGGCCCACCGTGCTGGTAAGTGAAGCCGCCTCCCAGTTGGTTTGACCTAGTGCCAGCTCAAAAGCTTTGTTGGAACGATCTCGCATCTCGTCCGACGGACGGTCGCGGACGTTCCAGGCACGTTTCACGTCTTAATTGATTGCTTTCAAAGCATGTCACATGTTCGAATAAATATCTCCTATCTCTCTGCTTTACTATCCACTATGGAAATGCTATCTATCCTCAGTCCTTACTGCCCGGATCAGAGACACGCCGGATCGGTGTGCGGCACCAGGTAGAGTGCCCACAGGATTTTAACATCCATCTTAGATCCGGCGTGAACTACGCCAATCATTGGAGCCTTCTGACAGAGGCTTTACGGCATGAACCACGGTGGCCTCGGATACGCATCGGTGATCCGGCACGCAACCGGATAACACGTCTCCACCAGGACTACCCTTCGCAGCACATCTGGCAGATCCGGCCCTATGACATGCTGACCAGTGCGTTTATCGTTCGTACGGCAGCAAAGATTGCGTCACTGGAACAACAACGCTCCCAAAGCAGGTTCCGCTCAGGACGAACGGTTTCCTCTTTAACTGCCACCACCATTACTACCACTGCGACCACCTCTTCCGGCCGACGGTTGAGCCGGGATAGATCAATCGATGTGCCGGACGACGACGATGACCAGGACGACGACACACAGCGGTTGCAACAGATACAGCGGCAACAGCTAATGGTAATCGGTAAACGCACAACCGGAAGCTACGGGCTACGACTGAACAGCATGGCGGTTAAGGGATCCAGACGCAAGCGGCCGACACGCTAGAAGATTGGTAAACCCCGTAAACATCTCCCACCCACTGGATTTAATTCCATTTCCGGGCTTACCTGCACTACTATTATCACAGAATCATTTTGTAATGGACCGTAGATGTCCTCGTTGAGAACAGTCTGGAGGTCGTTGTAGCGGTGTATCATGCGCAGGATGTCGCTAATGTTGGCCGCCCGGGGCCCATCGCCTGCATAGTGTGTACCATTTTGACCTGCGAAAAGAAAATACAAAATAAACAGCGGGTCAATAAATAAATGCGAATATAATGCCCCAACCCAAAACCCAAGAATTCATACATTTGCGTTAATAAATCAGCATTGTTGCACATGAAACATGTATTATTGCATCGTTGAATTTCATTTTAGGTCATACAACATCATCACGCCAAAATTTAAGTCGCTTTATAGCGTGACGCACCAGTAAACACATTTTTATTTTTCAATTCCGATCCGTGTATGAGACGTAAAGGCAAATCTTTCTGCGGAGAGGCATACTAAATTGCAAAAAAAAAAAAAACAGTTTTTGTGCTTAAACACTGCAACACGTTTTCCATCAAAAGTGACACATTTTCGTGTCATAAGTACTGAATGACCTGCTTTACAGGTGCCGATTGAAGTTGGTGGAATGGTTTTAGAATTCGTTTGATGGCTGCATTTTTGCGCGTTCTCCACATTTATCGAGCGCTCTGCACTGGTGTTACGGTC
>KB698504.1:0-21361 GCA_000349165.1 Anopheles christyi
AGAAACCTGGTTAGTAATACGGTTCATGTGGTGATAAATGAGCGAAAACTGCATACAAAAGTGCATCAAACAACAAAAACATAATGTGTGTGTGTTTGTGTGTGGTTGGCTTTGTTTTTTTATTCTTCATGTTCATTCGTTCTGTTCGATTGCTACAATTAGTATTAATTTGACGACATCAGTGATAATCGGTGAACCGTGTGGGGAAACTGAGAAGCCAGACGGGCCACTGCTGCTCAACAGGCAGGAAATTTCCATCCTCGTTTACAGCCCGTTTGTAATCACGTTGCACGTGTATTATGAGCGCTCGTTAGTTGTTAAGTGATAATTTCATTCGATTTTTTGGTTGTGTTTTCACGCCCTACGCTCGTTTTTGTTTAGTTTCCCCTTGTCATCGTGCCTTACATTGTTTGCAATACTTTCTTCGTATGACAACGGCTAAACACGAATCGTGATGGCTCGGTTTCAAGGTTAATGCTCAAGGTCGCTTTCTCTGATGGAGACGCATGGTTATTGCAGGTCAGCTTAAGGTCAAATGCTCCAGCGAGGTTTAGCAGAGTTTATGGGCATCATAGGTGAATGAGCTAGAATGCTAATTACACGCGACACGCGCTGCTTCTTCACTAATGAAAAGTCACGTCAACGATACAAGAGCGCCATAAACGATGACCGACGATGGTCATATGAACGATTTTGCTTATCGTTAAATGGCGATGGGTAAGCTTTTTTGTATCAGTTTTTACCTACTTAACTACCAGAGAGAATTTGCCCGGATTAGTTACCTTGCTTACTGATTGACTGTGTTAACTAGATTGCATGATTATCCTTCATGTTTCTTAGCCCAAATTAGATTAAATTTCTCATCACAACGTTCAACTAAATTTATCCAAATCTTAATTTAAATTTTGAGACCATTTTGTTCATGTCGTGAATAAAGTTGTCAGCTGTCTTTATCCTTGCGATGGTACTGTTAATTGTTTCGATAATCGATGGAATGCAAACACTCATCGCACGGACACTACGAACAACGTCATGAACTGTCTTCAAACTCACGAATTTCTTGAACACAGTGCTCAACATGCTAACAGTCCCTGTATTCCTAATCGCGTTCATTATTGCACTTTGCAGCCCTTCCAAAGTTTTATTTAATTTTTCTAGCCCACTTTGAACGCACCCAAACCCATCCTTCAATCGATCCGGAACGTAATGATCAATCAGCATTTCCAAGCCATTCAGCTCCTCGAGAAGTGTATGCGTTATGTTTCTCTGTGTTGAAGCGATCCCTTCCAGGGCTGTTTTGAATAGATCGCTCACATTACCAGATGAGTCCGTAGTTAAAACAAACAAAGGTTTCACGATCGACTGATCAATGTTTGCAGTAAAGTTTGCGATCGTCGCCAGCTGTTTCAACACATTTTGATGTTTCGTGTAATTTGACCGCAGCGAGATGTCGTTAAAGTTATTGGTGGCGGTTTTTAAAAGAGCGCTGGTTTGGTTAGTTATACTGATCACTTGTGCACTACCCGCTACTGTAACTGGGAGACCAAAATCCGGTACAGGATCTGAAAGGGTGAACTGAAGTGATCTAATGCTTAAAAGAAAAGTTCATAAATATATGTACTTTCGAATGAACGTTTACCTCAACCATTAGCAGTAGTACCATTGAATAAAATAATATCATTGTGAAATGCCGTTCTATCGCTTACTTTATTCCGCAAATTCTCTTAACTGTCTGATACACTTTTCTAGCTTGAGAGTAGCTCAGACTAAACGCTACAACCAGACACAGTAGCAGCTGTTCAAACATGTTTTACTCAAAACATATGTTTTGTTTTTTTTTTTTCAAATTATATGCAAGTGTAAGGTTCAAAGGAATCAATGCTTTGATTTTAGAAAGAACTCTGAATGCTATTTCATTCTCTTACCCCTTACAGGAAATACCCCAACACTTTACTACCAACGAAGGTCTCATTAAATAACGCGGCAATAAAAACATAACGAACGCCGTGTTGGCCATCTTTTTGCCTACCGTTGTAACATTACCGTTTTGTGCAGCATCCCTTAAAGGAAGCGCAGTAAAAATCACAATCGAACGCTTTGGAAGCTGTCTTTCGGGCAGGGGTTATGTTCACTGACGCTCAATAAACGATACAGCTATTACCGTACGTGTCAAGTGAGTGGTCAAGGTCAAGATACTCTGCTCCATCCATTTGCGAACAGCACATGAACGAGGGGTACGAACCAAGCGAAATGCATTCGGTTTCTTCAAATCTGTTGTTTACCCGTTTTGCTCTTCTCTTCTCTTTCAGCCACAGAGCTTGATGTAACACAATCCATCGGCGGATTTCCGTCGCACATTAAAAACCGTTTCGAATGAAGATTGATTACCTCGACACCGCGATTGTTGGCTCGATTACACATTGTCATTTAGTTTTGTTTGTTTTGTTTCTGTTTGTATTTTGTTAAATTTGACAATCCAAGTTTGTTGTTCAACAAAACGATGTACCATTTATAAAGATTCCTGTGGTGTTGACCACTCTTTAAAACGGGTAAGATATGCGAGGAATTATACATTCTTATATATTATTTAAGACCATGCTCAAGATTGTATCACTAATAAATAATTCTGATCACAACGGTACATCCACATGGAACAAAAGCTTACTACAAAATAAACTCTCTTCTTCAACTGGAACGACAATACCTGTCTAAACCCTTCATAAATTTTGGCTCAAGGCTTCAATCAACTAACAACGAATTCTGAGCATGTCTGCTATTCGTTTGGAAAGAGTGTGAACAAACAAAACCATAGCCTCTGGGCCTTGTCTGGGTCATGTTTGTTATTTACCTTATCTTGCAGTTTAGTTCATTGATGGTTTCTAACATTGGACAACAATTGCAGTCTGCCTTTATCATCACTTAATCAATGCACCAGAATGTGCGGGCTAAGATGGTATTACTTTTATTAAAAATCATTCTTTAAGCAATTCGTGCTTTTTTTATTCCAACAAATAACATTTATCTGAGTGTTACGGCTCTTCCATTGCCAATACTACCGGACCAGTCAAGGCACACTGCTGAATTTGGGCGTTCAAAGCTTTAGAAGTTCCGTCCACAATCTTAAACTGAAGCACCTTCACACAGGCCGCCAGGCGGTTTTTGCTTGATGTTGCTTCCGCCACGCCGGTACTGTAAAGGTTGTTGAATTTGGTTGTAAAACTGTTTGCCACATTGGTGTAATACCCAACGACCTGAAACACGAATATGAGTACACATTAAAAACCACTCCATTAAATGGTATCTGCTGCTTATACTTGCCATTCTAACACACGCCTCACGCCTGTTCATATTTGAAATACGATTACATTCGCCCAACTCAGTGGTAAAGTCCTCTAGATCAAACACCAGCAGCTTAGCTTGTTCTTGGAGTGTTACGCGAAGGTGATTTAGGCGTCTTATCTCCCTGCTGATGCATTCTTCCACCCCGATGAGTCCCGAGTTGGCCAGCCCGAATAGGAGCTCCGAGAATTTGTAGAAGCAGAACCGCGCATACGGACCACTGGAGACGAGTGTTTTAACAAGCGTGGCGACTACCTCCGCATTGTCTACCATCGGTGTATCTTCATCCGGTTCCAATACGAGCGCCAAATGCTCTGCAATGTCTGTCAATGATGTATTGAAGTTTGCATCCACAGTGCCTAGTTGACTAAGTACATTGTTGAAGGACGTCACCACTTGGGTCACTTGTGCGTATGCCATCAGCGAGGAAAGGTTGGTTAACTGGGATAGCTCAGCTGTTACCATGCCGAATTCTGCTACTACCATAGAAATGCTAGTGGATACTGCACTGGCCACCATGTTGGTAGTGGCCAGCACCAAATTTATGTACTGCATTGGATCCTGCACGTCCTCCGCCTCTTCGGACAGTCGAACAATGAACCGGTCGGCTAACGCTATATTCTCAACCGTGGTCGTTAGCGTGTACGTTATCGCAGGAAGGTAGGCCCTTAGAGTACGTACCGCATACACCACCCGATAGACAAGCTTGGGACGGACGGCTTTTGGAGGACACTCTGCTGACATCTCCTCGCTGCTCCGATCGAGAACAGCTCTAACAGCGGTCTTGAGCGCCTCCAGTGCACTGCTTAACTCCTGCAACCCAAGCACTACGCGACAAAACACGTCTTCTAATTTCAATGGAATGTATTCATGCCAAGTCATCTCAATCTGAGCACTTATTGCTACAAGTCGCTCTGATGTAAAACTTTGCAAGGCAGCTATCTCACTCAGTACATCATCAAACAGTTCCACCTCTTCCGAGTCTCTCGAAGGTGCAAGAGTTTCGAGAGGAGTAAGCACACCTTCCAACAGTATTGAGACTCGTTCACCAACTTCCTGAGTTAGCTGTAGCAGCTGCAACAGTCCTGGATACGTGGAGTTGAGCACAATGTACAGATTGGCGTCGATATCCGCAACAACCAGTTGCGTGTCACTAATTGATCCGGACACACGCACCGTCCCAAAGAGGGTCTCATGGAGGGCGAAATCAGGATGTGGTTCACCTGACGCAGAGCACTACAGAAGGATAAGGTTGAGCATATATAGAACAAAACAGAGAAACATACTTTTGAATAGATCTTCTTATACCTGCAGCATGCAGAACACTCCCAGCGATAGTACCCAAGTTCCAAGCATCGTTGCAAGCAGTTGTTGACACACTGTGTGACAGACTTGAAGGCGCTTGACATCGTCGCTTTTATAATAATTCTTACTCAACATTCCCTCTTAATCGCTGAGGCTTGCTGGACAAATAGAAGCAATCTGTACAGCGCAAGCAACAGCTATGTAAATTTCTTCTCCCAAACGCTACCAACTTGTCTGCTGGATTGAGCAAACAAAAACCCAAAGTTAGTTTCTTTTTGGATCATCGAGTGCATACAGACGAATAGGGTGAATATTATGATTGCCACACCATCCGAAATAGTTGGCTTGCCGTTGTGCAATGCAGTTGTGACCCTAATATCCAGACGGCATTCATTTTTTCCCCCTTTTGTAGTCGCCATTCACTCATAGTGTAGCGAAATAATTCTTGAGGAATAGAACATAAAATTCCCCGTATAGTACAACAGTAGGAAGGCATACAATAATATATATTCCTTTGTTTCCTCCTAAACGTGCGGTTAAAGTTACCAAATCTTTTTAGTAGATTCTAGAAACTTCTTCACCTTTTACGACGAAGAGATCAATACGAAAGGTCACCATCATACGATACCTTCAACGGTTCAGCCGGAGCACTTGCTCTGTTCAACTTTCCCTCCTTCGCTTGCAATTTAGATCGCACCGGGACAAACTTTACCGTCAAACTCCGAACCCTCTCACGTGCACACGAAAAGGGGTCAAAATTTGGTCCTCGAACTTCTTTCACCCGGCACTCCATCCAACCCTTTTCCTCACTGCCTGTACAATATATTGGCAAAACGGATTGGGCCCCTCCTCATCACCCGTTCGAACTAGCCATCGATTCCCTTCCATCAAGCGACACAACCCAACGAAAGGCAAATCTTGCTGGGTGGTCCCCAATCGATTATTTATTTATGCTTCATCTTTTAGCATAGCAATCGCGCTGAAGCTTTAGTTTTATCTCGAGACAAAATGGAACGGTTGGCTCTCTTTATCGTCTTCGCTAATTTCATCCACACACTATTATTAACCTCTTTTTGCTTCGTTATCTTTTGGTTCCGTTGGTTCGTTTGCCCCCGGTCCTTAGTGAAGCGCTTCAACGCAACATGCTCGGCTTTTTATCTTTATATTCCACGCATGTTGCATATCTGTTGCCTCTTTGAACGCTTTGCGTTGTCTGTGTGTATCCGTTGTCTTACATTTTTTTAATCTGCTAGCTTGTTTTTCGTCTCTTGAGTGGATAACACAAGTGGGCATCAAATGAGGCTGCAACTGATGTCAGTAATCAATACCTAGAATAATGTTTTTCGTTTGAATGTGGTATAATACTGAAGAAGTAAGCTAATTCTTTTTAAACTTATCTATGTTATCTCAACTTTATTTAACTTAAAAGAAAATGATGGTACGTAATCAATACATTTATTTTAAAAAAACCTGCAGTTCCATTTTCACGTTCATGTCATGGCTCTCCAGTGCGGTTTAACGATGATTGCAGAGGTAGAATACATACGAAGCTGCTAAACAATAACTTCTTGCCCAGACACAGACACCGTGCAGTAAGTGCAACACGTCTTCGTTCTTTTTTCAAACATATACGTTCCACATATACAAAAACAGTATAAGCAGAACACATAGTGACAAAGGCCAAAACATCAAATCGATGGAAAACTGCGAAAAAGAACATCACACTGTAGAATGTCCTGCGAACAGTTTTCGACAGTCTTGTGTTGTTTAACGCTAGTAAATGAATCTTGTTTTCAAAACATTTAACATTTTTCCTTTTTTTAAATTAATCCTTATTTACTTTAAATATACAAAAACAGAATAAAAAAAGAGTTTATGTACAACACCTTCATCCCATATTGCTCTGAAGTTCGTTGAATGTTTTAGAGCTTTCGTGGAGCAACCAGCGGCAGTTGCAAAGCGATGGAAAACCGAAAACTTTGACCGTGTGTCAGCCGTGTCGAGGAGAGCAGACAAAGCAGTCTGCAGCCTGCTAACTACTACAGGAGAGATGGAACGTACCGAACAAAAAAAAAGGAACAATAGTGCTGGAAAGTAAAGCCACTGCACTGAGCTCGGGTCCTTTTGCACACAAACACACGAGAATACACCATTTCGCACATGTCTTCATGTCGTTGAACGGAAGCTGCCTCCCTCCACACATCCGCTCCACTTCATCAACCGTACCATTCCGAATGCAACAGCTATACTCCTTCGGTGCGAATTCCAATCTGGATGCACTTTGCATCTAGCAGGCAACGTTCAACGTTACGGCTGAGCAGGTTAAAGATGAATGCAGCTCCAACGGGAAGGGACAGAAAGGTTCACTCTTGCTAACTCACGGCTTGGAAGCTGCAGCAAAAGCTCTACTACCATTGGCGAATGGAGAACATTTTACAAACCAGACCAGCGCTCTGTGTCGTTGTTGCATACCGGCTTCGAAAGTTCGTCCTGCAGAAACGCTTCCCATGTTGGCAAGAGCGAGGCTAGAAAGTTGTCAGACAAACCACCCAAGCAGGGAAGGGAGGGGAATGGAACTTACTGTGCCATGTAACATGCATTGCGAACGTGAGGACTGGTAGAAGGGTTTGAAATGTGGAAGGTAAAATAATAAATCGAGCTTCGAAAGCAGGCGAGACATACGGTGAGTACATCCGTAGCAAGTAATGTGCAGCAGGAAGAGCTGTAAAGTGGTGCAGCAAAAAAGGATGAAAGCTAGGAGAAATAGGTAGGAAGTGTTTCCCTTCATTATATAAGCGTGGCATAAACAATGCAGTACGCGTTTTGTGTTTTAATCCTAGAAACAATTAGAAGAGTTTATGTTTAATAGCCAAAACAAGGGTTCAATGTTTAAAACCTTTAAAAACAGTAATAAAGGAGTACATTTCTAAAGCAATGATGATAAGAATATATAACAGACCATGGAACTAACCACAATAGTAAATTCCATTCCATTGACACCAAATGACTTCAGTCCGAAAGGTGACACACATTAAAAATTCAAACAAATGTCCCGCCCAGTCACATCCTGGTCGAGATTTTCACTCTCTGTTTATTAATTCCAAAAACAAAATCTTCCTAAATCATACGCAAATAAATAAACAAACACGGAAACACTTTCCCCCGGTTCCGTCCGAACCGTCGACGACGACCATTCTCACGGGAATGCTATTCCAAGCCCATCATCCACTCTAAGGTCTCGCCGTACCTACTGTAAAGCTCAATAGAATGTTCCATCGAATATTCACTAAGCACATATATGCATATGTTTGCTACCCATTGCCACCGTTCCTTCTGTCATTCCACTCGGGAGACACCCGAGCCGCCCGAATTGAACCATCTTTCTGGTGAGGTTTAATTCGACCTTCCTCGCTCCCGACCAAACTCTTCACGTGAGTCTAAACATCGAGAGTGCTTCAAATTGTGGCTCAAACACGCTTTACCCTCGCATACACCTCTAAATAACGACACACAGTGTTGCATAGATGGACCAACATTCAGAGCGCCCTTTAGATGACAGGATGGTAACAAACGTTTTTCCACCCAAGAGCGCGCAGTTTTCAATATGAGTATGACAGAAAGAGAATGAGCCTTCGTACTCATACTCACACTTATTCAGATGCGAGCTGCTTTCATTAAAATAAAAAAAACGCAACTTCCTATGTGTGCGCCCCCTTCGTCAAGTACCAGGCTTCTCCATTGCACTGGTGGAAACTTTTTTTTCTCTCTTTGGTAACAAATTTCACAGTTTCCCTTTCAAATGTTTGGCTCTCTTTCAATCGTTCCGAAAATTTGTTTCCTTCTCCCTCTTACCTTAACTTCACAACCAGCTCCCGAACTACACCTCAATCAACTCCCGCCCCAGCGCTCCCTGGATTTGCAAAATCAACGTACACAAAAAAGCAACTTCAAAAGCTCTACCGAGTACCGTAAAAGCGCCACACATTATCATATCATGCAAAACTTTTCATTCCTACCACCACTGCATCCCTTTGCCTAGTGAGCTTTCCGAGTCGTTCACAGCAAAAACGATTACACGCAAAAGAGTGTACTTTTGGCATGTGAAGCAAAGAGAGCGAAACCGAAACCATGGATGGTAAATGAAAAGTGAGATGCAACGATGACTACGACGACGAGACTGGCCACCTACGGCAACTGAATGCTGCTACCGTTTCACCCAACCACCGCTTCCCACCATGCTCAGTTCAGGACGAAGCTTTCCCACTCTTGTGTCTCTCTCACCGTACTGTAACGGTTTTCAACAATGAAGTTGCCAAAATGAGACAACAACACAAACGCGTGTCTCATTTTCTCATTACCTCCTCTGATAAAGCTGCCTCGTATTGTGCGAATGGAAAACGTAGCCGAGTAGAACCGGATTCGGAAAACCACCAGCACGTCCTGGACCACCACAACACCCTGTCACCCTTTTCGCTCCCACCGAGTACACTTTGCGAAAAGCGAACAATTTTTGTTTGAATAATTTTAAAACTTCACCCTTCCACCGTTTGCTCTATCAGCACAGAAAAAAAACCATGATTCACCGTTTGAGTCGTCCCTTTTTCCGAATGTTTTTCCCTAGACCTCGCACCGACACAAGCACAACCGAACCGTTTTCACCACCTCCGGACAATGTGTACGTTGGTCGTTGTGCTCGGGCAAAGCTTTAGGCAACTTCTTGTAGTGGGTTGTGGGTAGTGAAGGGAGATCTGAGACCAATGATATGGCCCTATACGTGACATGGAAAAACTGTCCCTACTAGAAAAGTGTATGGAGTGAGCAGAATAAAGAAGCACACAGACACGAATGGGATGGTATTGTAGGTTGAAAGCTGTATTCAGAAGCGCACGTTGGGAATGATAGTTACGTTTGATATCAAAGGATAAAATTTTTGGTCAGAGCTAAGAAAGAGAAAGTATTTTTTTTTTCTAAAATCTGAAAATGAAAATGAGGACTCTAAGATAAAAAGTAAATAAGTTTTCACATTGCTGGTGATGATGAGAATGTTTTTTTATTAATGCTTTTCCTTTAAATGTGTAAGAGTGTTTAAATAAATAAATTGTCTCTCATCAATTTCTCAATAATTATGTTTTAAACTCAGTGGAACATATTTATTTTCAATGTACCGAGCTACCTGCACCCATAGTGCTCCACACTTTTCAATAATAAACCATGTGTCCTTTACTGATTCAACCTCCCGCAAAAAATAGCACTACAGGCACTCTCACACACTCGCTTCTAGCCGTACCAAACGATTCCGTATGCAACTGAAGCTTTTGCATGGAGCAACACGGCTACGATACGGTACGGTATCGTGGCAATGGTAAAAAGATCCCTCCACCTGAACTGCTCACACTCCGCGCAATCTCACTGTTGAATCCTCTAGTCAGGACCAAACCACTTTACTGCCTTCTCAATGCTCTCCCTTCTTTTTCCTCTACAACCACAAATACGTTAGCGTGTCTAGTGCAAATGTACAATACGAAAATACGGCATCGTTGCAGAAGCGCTGTTGTTCTGCTCGAAAGCTAGTGGGAATGTAGAAACAAAAAACAATAAAAAAAAACGTCCCGACAGACACACACACAGACACCAAACAAATCTGATGCAAACAAAAATCTCACAAAAAGGGAACGACAATGAAAAGCGATTAGATGGCAGAATGTGTATAGGCTTTGACGTTGTGTTTTTTTTTGCGATATGTAGCGCGATAAGTATAACAAATTTTGGTTAACAAATAATATTGCCATTATGAAACGTGTTTGAAGTAACAGCAAGGTGTCACAACGCGAAACACCTGCGAACATATAATGTTTGTCCTTTTACAATCCGTTTCTAATCGAAACTGTTTTTTCACACCCATTATTCAGTGTTTTATTGGATTTTTCATTCTTTCTGACACATAAGATGAGCCATCATCCTGGTGACGGTAATCAATACTGCTTATGATTTTTTCTCCTTCCTATAACATTGTCATTGTGTTGAAAAAAATTCACCACACCCCAGGCAAACTAGAGCGGGTCGCCTCGCCATTTTTTTGTTTTTTTTTTGTGTTCGCACATTGTCCGTGCCAACGAAAAAGGGCAGCACAGCGCTGCAATCAGGGGAGTGTGAGTGTTTTGTATCGTACCGTAAACATCATTATGCCAGGCACGCAGCATTAGCGATGACGAAAAGACACGAAGAAATTTCCCCACGACAGCACAGCTTCGAACGAATACTGCTTAAGAATAAGGACGATCTGCTAGAAACCATTGGCACCGTTTTCCATCGCGACTTAGTCTCGTTTCCTGTCAAGTGCTGAAAGGATAATTTGTTGAAAATGATTTCCGATCGCAAGACTCATTTGTGTTTGTGAGTTAGGCGTTTTGCGTCCTCCTCACTCTGTTTTAAATTGCTGCAATATAATTTATTCCCTATCCGCCCAGAGCGAAATTAGTTCCGCTTAGCACAAGTGTTCTTTCCCCCGATTCTAAATGTCCAACCAGCACAAGTCGATCACGCAGATAGCAGCAACCGTCTCATTTGCTAGTGTGAAACAACAATTCTATGAAAATTAGCAACCATTTGTCTCGGAAGGACGGCTTTGTGTTAGTTTAAAAAAATCCTTCTTATCTTTCCTACAACAGCCAACACCCTTGTTCTAGGTTTGCAGGCAAAACTTCGCGCAATCTACGACAGATTGAATATATATATTTTGCTACCCTACTAATCACTAACAGTTTATCAAAACCCTTCCCAGCTCTTCAAACTCACTGTTCCCAGTTTTATCATCACCTTTTTTTCGTACGCTGGCAGTGGTAGTTCGGGAGCCAAATTTAATCTTCTCACTCTTCACTCAATCTCATCAATTTCGGTGCGAGTGCGCCTTTGCCCGCGGCCGGGCTAGTAAGTTTCACTCCCAGGCTTTACGGCACTCGACGCTTCCTTCACTGTTGATTCTGCCCACATCGGGATACACATTTCCCCCTCTCTCTAGTTCTTTCCCTTATTTTCCCGTGCTTTACCGTCTCCCACTCAATAAGCAACATTCCACTCGATTATTAGAAGATATAATAAATAAAAACCGATTTGTGAACGGAAGTGAAAGGAAGCTAGCGTACGAAAGGGAAAGGGGCAGTTCACAAAACAACCCGACAGCAGAAAAAGTCAAGCAGCCGGATGCGGAAACATAGACTAATGTCAACCGAACGATGATGGTGTTATATTCAACCGTGGTAGGATGAGATGGTTCTTGTCGTTTTTTGAGCGCAGCCTCGAAGAAAACGAACCCCGACGGGTAAGAAAAGACACGAGAGGAAAGACGAAGCGGATACTTTAAGTACGGAAAATGCGCGAGGATAAATATGCTCTAGCGTCAGCATTCGGCTTACCAGCTTCGTAGGGAGAATAAATTCCACCATAGCAAAGAGCAATTTCCCGCAGCATGCTTGTGTTCCGGAAGTTTCCCTCCCACCGTACTGGGAACGATGGATACTTGACGACTTGTGTCAAGCGGCGCCACATCCCGCCACTCCCAACGCAATCTGCCACTGTACATTGGCAGCATAATCAGTACCACCCAACACCGCCCCAATCTGCTCAACGTACCATCGTGCGAAGGATGTGAGTTGGTGGTGAATTTGTGGCCACTTTTCGCATGGTGTCGGAGGGCGAACGAAGATGAGAGTGGATGAAAAATAAGGATCCATTGGTAGGGTAGCTAGCCTCCCTCGACTTATTCAATCTGCTGCTGGGTGCTTCCAGTTCGGCAAACTGACTGTTGCTTTTTCCTACCAGCGGGTCAGGAAGGAAGGAGGAATCATTTTATCGCTCGTTGCACTGAAAAGTCTATAGTATAATTCATCATGGAACGAGAACTTTACACACATTCAAACTCAGAAAAATGACATGCCATCTAACTAAAACTGTCTTAGTTTAAGTACAAATTTAAAAAAAAAAACATGCTTAAAATAGATGTGTCTTTTATTTCGAATCATCATGAACACGGAACACGGCTGGTCAAAACCAACGCTGGCCAAACAAGCAACTTATCAAGCCACATTCCCAATCCTACACACAAACAATCTTGTATACAAATGAACCTTTCCAGAGCACCGAAGATTTTCCGATGCTATACAAACACACCGTCGACGCTTATATTCTACCAAATCACGCGATGGTGTAGAGAAATTTGCAACAACAGTAGAAACAAAACTCACTGAATAAATGGAGAAATTTCCACACTTCCACACACAAACACACATTCATACAGCGCCTACAGTTCCTTCCCGTCCTTTCACTCGTCCGTGATGATGGGTTTTCACCCAAGAAGCAAAGGTCCTTTTATTGTCTTCCTTCACGTGCGCCACCCATTGTTGCTTCCCAGGGTGGGGATGATCCGCTTTTCGCGTCGCTTTCGCTGCCGAGAGATACTTTCACTCTCACGTAGTCGCCCGGTACCGCACCGAAAAACCCCTCGAGCACCGGAAAGCAATGGAGCCCCTTTTCAACGGACGATTTATATGCTCATAAAATGGTAGCGAATCGTGACCAAAAGCTGAGAGGGGCAGATACACGCACACACAAACAACGCTCGTTCACGCACATGCACACTAGGAGTTTGTCTCGGTTTAGTGGATCGGTTGATATCTGACGGCATCAACGGTATCCACTTTCAAATTGATTAGGTAAATAGTAAGTGACGATTAAGGGGGGAGGGGGATGAAGGAACGACGATATGAATGTCCTTGAAATTGTAAGTGTGAGTGAGAGTTAGAATATGGAGACAGTGACGGCTGCACGGATAGGTAGCTACAACAGATAAACATCTAATATGCTCCAGCGAGCCACCTTGGAAGCAGTGAGCGAAGAAAATAGACATCCAGATGGACGAGATGGTTTTATCACACACCAACACATAAGAGCATTATTTTCAGCCTGGCTGATGCGCAGAGAATACGTAACACTCGTTCCTTTACAAATGACCAACAAGATGACTTTTCTGAACTTGAGGTGTAATACATATCAAAGTAAGTCTCTCATATCAGTTCAACTATGACATCTCAATTGTATAAACAGACACAATATTTAAAAGCTGTAAACGATTGCGATAACTTCACCCTTCCAAAGCAGCTCGAACTAATAATAACAAACAGATCGATGGATCGATTAGGCAATAGACTGTACCAACCAACAATGCTCGTTTTGGTGCAATATTTACCCAACTGTATACTCTTCTACGCCCAAAGAACATCGAAAAAGCTTTTTAAAAGCATGTGCGTTACTGCACACGACCCTACAGTACGTAGTTTGATGGTGAACCTCTTGGCGTACGACATGGACTCCCTAAGATACACTTGCTGGGTGTTTTGTATGGCACAGGTATGACACTACAACTCTTGTGGCTCTACGCCTTATTCATCCACACTCTCCCGCAGATCGTCATCGTGAGCGGCCGGCCAGAGTTTGGTACGGCCTTCGAATTCCCCGTGACGTCCACCGTCGACGAGCTCGCCATGGAATTGTCCGACCTCTTCGCCTCGTTAGACGATCAGCTCCACTTTATGGTGTCCGGCTTAATACCTAACAGCGAATCAAAACGGGAGCTGCTAGCCACTTTTGCCGATGACTTCTCGGTAAAATTGAAAGCCATATCGGAGCAACTGGTTGCTGCTACCAACAGTGCAGCTAACGTGAACGGAACATTGAACATGGTGCTGGATAAATACACGGAACTGTCCAGCTTTTACAACAGCAATGCTAATACATTCATTTCGGCAGTAACCTCACAGCTGGGTCTGTACGTGAGCAGTGAGCTCTGGAGTGCGCTGGATTTCATTGTAAAAGCCCTACCCGATGTAAAAGTATCGGTGGAAATGCTTCGGATGGCCCTGCTTAATGCCTCTGCGGTAGAGAGCGTTCCACCTGGTCTTTTGCGAGCGCTCGTCACTGCGTTAAGAAATGTGAAGGCACATCTACCACTGTTGGTGTACGTATTTCAGCGTGTCGGTGTGAATTTTCAAACTGCGGACACATTTTTAGCAACCTTCAACCAAGTAGAACAGACACTACCGGTTGAGTTCCAGCAGGACACGGATGCATTCAACTCACGGGTATCCGAGCTTGAAGCAGCAGTTGGGACCGAGTTTTCCTCTTTAGAACTTAAGTTCAACAATACCAATGCTCGACTAAGCACCGAATTGACCGGGGACATAGAAGCTCAAACCAATTTTGTGCAGCTGAAAGCAGACCTGCAATCGTTCACCGCCAGTCGTTCTCTGTTTTTGAAGGAGTTGAAAGAATCTGTCCAGCTTGCAAGTGCGTTTTACAGACAATCGGTAACGTATGGCGTAAGTCAGGTGTACTACTCGGACGGCTCCAACCCTATCAACGCTCCAGCTCTACAGCTTGCCATGCAGCTAGTCGAATCAAGCTCCTTTGCAGAGTTTTGCCACAGCAAATTTGCCGCCCTCGTGTCCGACTTGCTTCCCTTGGGACGGATACGGTTGAATGAATGCTTCGATACCGAGCTGCCAAGATTACGAAAGCTCCAAGAGCTAATCGAAACGTACGCACTGATGGTGTCGTATGATTTGGAGGATCTGTGGCATAATTTGAAACCCTGCAGATCTGATTGTGCAGCCAGCAATTGTGTTTCACAGGTATGTGCCCTCGTTTACCAATGTTATGTAGTGACTCAATGTTCTGCTTTCTTATGTTATTCCAGATCGCTTCATCTTACGCACAGCTAAAGGCAGCACGTGATACTAATAGTATGACCAAACCTGTCAACTTCTTTACATCGGCATTAACTGCCAGTCTGAACAGAATTGGACTCTGCTTTAGTCGGGTGAATATCTTCACATTCCTCAACCTGGTACCTAGCTTTGAAGAACAGGCAAGAAGCTGCATAGGTGCTAATTGAAAAGGTACAATTGATGCTTTGGTTTTGTTCGTGCAAGTAAAAATGATTTAATAAAATGGATATTGAGGGCATGAAAGCATACAATCCTTTACACAGTATTTTAATTGCTAGTTTTTTCTGTAATTAAGCTCCCAACTAAGAAAAAGATTGTGGTTGTGTTACTTCACGATTTACAAAAGAATCTCTCCCAAGCCCGTGTTTGAATAGATATGTGATTAACGATTCGCTCTTCTCCCAGCGAATCAAGCCGCTTTTAGACGAACTACTAAGTCCCAAATTTAGCCGAAAATAAAATATCAGTTCTTTACTTTGCTGAAATTAAAAACAAAAGAATAAACTGATGTTTGTAAAGTGAATATAATTATAATCAGATCTCAGATACTTTCAACAAATCTCAAAATAACCAGGCGGACAATTTATTAGCTACGATTTGATTTTTATTTTATAAATAAAATAAATGAATTATCTGACTATTGCTTGTATGAACAATATCATCGTCATATTTCACATTCTATGCAAAGGTCGTCATCACAATAATAATCAACTCTATTTCATGTCAAAAATTGGTTTTATTGATATTTTAAAATACACAGTAAAATTATACACAAAACTCAAACCCTCACTACGGGCACTTGAGAAGGCGATCCGTTCTGTCGGCATTGTTCAATGTCATTCTTTAACTGCACGTAATCGTGTACTACAGTCACATTCGTTTCCAAAACACACATCAGGAGACGATACGAGCTACTATCTATTTCAGCTTCTAAGTATGCCTTCATTTGGTTTAATTTTCCACGCATGTTCGCTCCCAACAGTGTAAATATATTGTTAACCGTAAAACCACAATCGCTTTCCCCCGAAACACTCTTTACGCAGAGCTGCAAATAATCAAAGAGATCCTCGAAGTCATAGCCAAACGTCACATACATATTGAGCAGACTGGTACGGAGTGAACGCAGTCGCGTGGTCTCCTGTCGGTAGCAAACGTTGAAACCATCCGTTACGCGTGGTATAAGCTGTTCCACTAGGTTGCTGTACTTTTTGAAGCAGTGGAGCGCATATGGTCCCTTGATAACTGTCACGTCTGCGAGAAACAGACCAAGGTTATAGGTTCGATTGAACAATTCAGAAGCTGCTGCTGTGTAGACAGGTTTGAAACGAGCCAACTCGTCTATCTGTCGTGTCATAGTAGTCGCCACTTGATCCACCTCATCCGACTGCAATTGCATAATTTGTTCGACGGTTGTTTGCAGATCGCACGGGTCCGAACCATCGCATAGGATTGGCAGGAAGGGTGCAACCGATGACCCTATATCACTGATTTCTTGTTTCGTGCAGCTCAGTCCTGCGGTCGTTGTGTTTTTCAACTGATATTGCTGCTGCAGAAAGCGTTCAAAATCATTTCCAACTGTGACCGTATTCGACTGCACCGAACTAGAAAGCCGTGCCAGAAATGCATCCACCGCTCTTATGTTATCGCCGGTAGAAGCGATCGTGTAGTTCAAAGGGACGATGTTCGCTCGTAGAAGAGATGCGGCTCGATTCACCATATTCACGACTGAAACGTCTACATTCGCAGGATCGTTAGAATTAACAACAGCAGAGGTCAACTGCAGCACAGTCCCAGCCAGAAGTTGCACAGTAGAGAAGATGGCCCGGAACGAGTCCTGCAGCTCCAGCTTGATCGGCAATTCAACAAGACTTTGGATTTCGGCAAGGATTGCAGGCAAATGGTCCACCTGGAGAGTTTGCAGACTTGAGAGGGCGAGTACCATGGGCTCAAAAGTAGCAGATACATTACTGCTACTCGTGCTGGCGATGTTCAATGCAGTTGCAAAGGCCGTTCCAATGGAAGAAACATTGCGCGCTAGCAAGTCCATCTGAGTTCGCAGTTCGCTCAGCAATCCGTAGGATGATACGAGGGAAAAGCTCATGTGTCCCGTCAACTCGATGAACTGCTGCTCGATTAGGACGGCCGTACCTTGCACCGCGCCACTGCCACGAATCATCACATCAACTCCAAAGTCAGGCTTCGCTGTAATAAACGTTAACTGGCGGAAAACGCATGTTTGAAGAAGACATCACTTCTGCGGGAGGCTCACAAAAGAACTCACCTGCAGCAGACACGCAGCAAACAGGAACATAACTCTTGTACGAGCCATCGCTATCAACTCACAGTGATTTGTAACGAGCAACTAGCAGCAGTAGGCTACAAAACCCGCAGTTATCCCCATTTTAAGAGAACTCAATCAGACATGATTGGGCAACAATCGTTTGCTCAACTGAGAGATGCACGAAATAGGGCAAACAATCACTATCTTCACCTTATGCTACATTTCAAAATGATTCCACATGACACCTTAATACCAAACAAAACATACCGATTAAGAATCTCGAGACATTCACTGGGTAAACGGAAGGTCTGAAATTTATGATTATTTTTGTCTGTAGTTGAACAGATTTCACAAACTCTTACAATTGTATTTCAAGCAACAAAGAACTACCGCCAGTGCGGTCGCTTTGTTGCATTTTGCTTCAACAAAGAATCGCATCAAAATACACAATCGAACTCGCATTCCATCCCTTCCTAGTGCAATCGCACACAAACACCCCAAAGTAGTTGCAAATGAATTGTGGCCTAATAATAAATAGATGTGTTTAGTCTAGTGACGTTACTGGCGTCCAGGCAGGCAGCAGTTAGCCGAACACGATTGGAAAATTGGGAAAGGCCAAACATAAAACTCTTTCCAGCTTGTTTTCGGGACACTTTAATTGCGTGTCGGTGAAAATGGCGGGGCATCGCAAGAGTGCTCTTGTTGGACGCGGAATATACCACACCAGCGTACCAGTGTAGCGCGACTGTGTGGGAAAAAAGAAAATGGCAATGGGTGGTAATGAGTTGTGATGGTTTAAAAATAAATGCGTTTTGTTTACATCGATGAAACGGGTGGTGATGGTTTAGCATCGCCAAGGACTCGATTTTATGTATTTGGAGGGTTTCTTAATCGTTACTGTTGGATACTCTGAAATGAAGTGCGTGAGAAGCGTAAAAAGATGAAGATACAATTCGCCGTTTATTGTAAACATAAAAACCGTTAAATGTTTAGTAACAATCTACAAGAAAATATACTTTTTAGTAGAACCTTATTTAACATACACTATTTCCAACAAACAACGATCTGTACCGATTCACATCCCACATTTATTGTTATCCCCCTTATTACACAGACACACATCCCATCGCAAGAGTCGAGATCACAGCTCCAAGAACGAATGCATGGTGAAAAATTAATATTTAATCAGTCCGCTTTAGCGCACTTGCTACCTTTTACCCACGGCTCACACCATACTATCTCATTAAACAGAACGAACATAAAACCAACAACCACCACCCCTGCGCTTTCCTTCACACGCGCGACCCACAACATTTCGTTTTATTCTGCCTCATTTTCTGCATCGCTTTGTGTTAGATTGTAATCCAACGACCAAAACTTGTAACGATTCGCCAATAATATGTCCATGCCCTGCTTCTTACACTAAGTGTGACGGCAATGATTTATTACACCTTTACAAAGGGGGTACTTTTCTTGTTGCCCGAAAATGCTTCCCCTTGAAGGTGTGTTTCCTCCACCTATTCCATGCTTTTATGGAATCATTTTACAGGTTGTGGTACAATTTTGAGCAGTTATTTATTCTTCCCCGTGCAAAGAAAGACGCCCCTAGGCCTTCCAGATCTTCACAAAGAAAAGTGACAATATTAATATACTGAGGCAAAAATTCTTACCCTGATCTTGCCATTTTGCTGTAGTGCCATATTGATTTTTCTCGCATACGCACATCCTCTTCGAACTCGTTCTCGAACTCTCTGTGCCTCGCTCTGCTCAGGAAACAAAAGAGTCACCATAGATGGCATAAGAGCTGAAAATCCTGCTTTTCCATGCTACCCTGGTATGGTAGTGGACCTGATTGAGGGAAAGTTCTCTCCCACAGCTCGGCTTTAGTCGCAGCTTTACTTTCTCCTCGGGACAGTTGGGGCATCGCCGTTGAGTACCGCTGAGTTGCTCACTGATGGAGAAGTTCCGATGGCACTGGTAGATATCTGTACTTAACGGGGAAAATGAATCTCAACTGATCTCCCATGTTTCGATTTGGGCTAGGAAAAGAAAAATGAATACTTCCATTGACGCTTCAAATAAATTCGATTAAACCTTTTTTGTTTCGTGTATTGCATACTTTCAGGCGTTTATTTCTTGAATCTGTAAGGTTATCAAATTCACACTTTTTCCTTATCGGACTGTTTACTATTTCCCACGCCCTTTATTATAAAATTAATTACCGTCAGCATACATCGAGGGCTCTAATTGCTTACTCTCGCTTCTCTCGTATACGTACGTTAAGGGAAGTGAGGAAATAGTTTCCCCAAGCAGTTCATTCTTCACACGATTTACCTCAATAGTTTCACCAAACATACCACCGATAGCCCCGGATAGCACTGAAGACTCACAAACGCACGAATATACAGTATCTGCATCTTGTTGGGCACAGATTAGACCTACCAGAACATAGGAATCTTATCAGCCCGCTGTCTTGTCAGCGTATGTACTGCACCATTAATACCGTTGTCGCACGTACTGTGCGGCTGTAGGATCGTGTGTATCCTGAATTCTAAGACATACATGTACATGGGTACACGCCGGACAAACACTCGGGGCGCTCTGGTTGGCTTGAACTGTACACATTCCTCGGTGTTGCTCTACAATGCGGTTCCACAACAGGAGCAATACGATACCAGGAACAAAATCAGAAGTTATCAAGTATTCAGACGAGCAGCCCAGGGATGGCCCAGGGTTGGTATAAGCGTTCGACAATAACCCTGCACAACCCGGCAAAATGCTGCAACCTTCCAACTAACAGATGCAGATACCGCTCAGAGCCAGAAGAAGTTATCTCGGGAACTCAAGAAACCGTTTGCCTCCTTTGCCTGCTCTATGAGTTTCCAACTACAACCATACACTTGATTCCTTACGTTCGATGTTGTGCATAGTTTTGCATTCGCCTCAGTTTCTTCCATCCTCCACCGAATCAGTTTCTATCATCCAGTGCCAATGTCTCGAACGATGAGCCAGAACCGTGCTCGGGCTCATAAACTTCCCATGGACAAGTTCGAAGAATTCAAGAATTTGAACCAATCCCCGAGCCCTTTCTTCAATACGGTAAAGTGTCCGAGGGCTCGGTTGAAAACCCGTTTTACTCGTTTATGTCCTCCTTGCTTTACAGTGCAGAACACCGAGATACCGTCTGCGCAACCTTTCTCATCAACCACCCCTTCGCATCTTAACGTTGGTGCGATGCTGGATGACCGAAACGAAACGGATGCAAATGGATGCATCTTAGCAAAACGACGTGAAATAGTCGCCTCAGCTACCTCTCCACAACCACCCTCAGGCTAGCGGTAGTGAACGCAAGTTCAACGCATAGCCCAATATCCGTACGTCTTCATCGAGGGATAAAGTGGATCGCAAAACAGCCCCAACTTATCGTCTGAAGTGTTAGGAGAGAGAGAGAGAGAGAGAGAGAGAGAGAGAGAGAGAGAGAGAGAGAGGGAGAGAGAGAGACAGAGAAGGGGGAGAGAGAAAAAAGGGTCGAACAATTACTTCCGAAACTGGCAGTGGAAAATCTATTCAATAGGGGACGTGAGCCGACGTGAGGACGAGTTTATTATTATGTTTATAATTAAATAAATCCCGCACCTGAAACGAAACTGTAAGGGCG
>KB698515.1:0-28172 GCA_000349165.1 Anopheles christyi
GTTGGATGTTGTGACTAATCCGAAACCAGAAAATGCAACTGCGTTTTGGACCTCCAACGACAAGAAAGCGCAGGCTTTGATCGGATTAGCACTGCAAGACTCCCAGCTGATTCATGTAATGCAAATCGCATCGTCGAAGCAAACGCCTTGAAAGGATTAACCATGAACGAGCATCACTTTCTTCAAAAATATATAGCATGCGCCAAATGTTCGCGGCTCGAATGTCGGAAGATGACAGCATGGGAGAACATTTGCAGAAACTCGCATCGTTGCGGTTGCGACTGTTGGGACTCGGCGAAGAAATTAAAGACCCATCCTTCGTCGCGCTTATGCTTTCAAACCTGCCTAAATCATACGACGGCTTGGTAACTGCTCTGGAATGTCGACCAGACGATGCTCTGACGGTTGATTTTGTAACCGGAAAGTGGTTGAATGAAGGTCGTCAACATTTGCCATTACTGTAAGAAACAAGGGCATTTTCGCCGTGACTGCAGAAAAATAGAACCAATGCTAATATGGCAGCCAAACTAAGGGAAGAAGGATTGGAAATGTGTCTTGCTGCTGTGGGAGCTGGAAAGGTGAGTTTATGGTACCGTTACTCCACTGTAACCTCCCATATGACCAAAGATGCATCAATCCTTCTCAATGGAAATAAGACAACCATTTGTTTAGCCGATGGAAAGCAGATAACGTCGGCTGGTGTTGGTTCAGCAAAGTTTTGCAGAGGTAATGAGCAAGGTGTACGACTGAAGTTAAATTTAAACAATGTATTGCAGGGAATTTACTATCGGTGAGTAAAATTACAGACTTTGGCTTTAGTGTGTGGTTTGGATAATCGAAGTGCAAAATTCTAAAGGGTTCTGAAGTGGCAGTAATTGGTAAACGGAAGGGTGATTTGTACCATTTGGTACAATATTCCGACTGTGTTTTCATGGCCGAAAATGAACATGTTTTCTGTAAACACACGTGGCATAGTCGTTTAGGTCACCGTGATCCGAGTGGAATTACGAAAACTACGAACGAGTTGAAAAAGAGAAAAAAAACAAGTGGAACTGGAACAAGCTAAAGATCGTGAATTAATATCATTACCGGAGGTCAAATTGAAAGTAAAGACTCGAAAGAGTTAATTAGGAACCAAAGTCTCTATAATTCACTACAATACACAAACCACTACAATTGCGCACGTAACTTTGAGTAGTAAAGCCGAATAATTAAGTCCAAATGTAATTATAAGTGTTCTGTACCAGTTTCATTTGATTCTTACTGAATATATCACATCCGCCAAAACAACAAAGTTGTCCGTGTGACAGTAGATGAAAACGAGTGAAAATAAAACAATACATAATCCACAAACATTGAGCGGAAGGAGATAAGTTGTTGTTTCCAGCATTACAAAAAAACTTATCACAACGTAGGGCGATCATATTCTGGATCACTAATATTACCAAAGAGCTAAATCCATCTCAACTGAATTGATTGAATTACCGACAAAATTAAAAATTAAAGGGCGTTTGCATAATGCCCAAAAGGGTATCAGTAGTTGTTAAATAGCGGGTAAATATGATGAAATATAAATATGATAAAGATGTAGCAATTGTGGCGACCAGAGCGCCATCTGGTAGGATAGTGCGGCGTGAAAAAGCTAGGTTAATACCGCGAGAAAAGGACCAGTATAGGAAGGACGCTTCAAACGCTCTTTTTACGTCAGCCGGTTCGATTAATAAACTTGCTTGCTTGTCGCAGCGCTCTGCGTACCCGCGTCTCTCAATACCCCGTTCTTTTGTCGGTAATCTTTTTCCGGCCGCTAACACTCCGCGTTACCTCGCTCAGTTCCGCGCTTTTTGGAGATATACCCGTACGAAGTGAAATAGAGCAGTTTTCCAAACTCGACACACTGCGTTCGATACTTTTGAATATAAAAATAGGGACAAGAAAAAGAACCTCCAAAACAACCATCCGGTAATCAGAGCTTTCCATCCATGATAAAATAACCACGTAGACTACCAAAGGTGGAACAACTGCCAACGAGGTTAGTTCAACTACTCATTCTTCAAGGCGTGGGAGAATGAATTTATTGTATTGAAACAACTGCTATTAAAGATGTTCAAAGGCCGATCCAAAGTCACCCAGCCGGATGTAAACAAAGCAAAGGCCTGTGCGTTACGTGTACACCTTGTGTTATGAATTGAAAAAATGAATTAGATAGTGCTTTTTGTTTTCAATCCAATTACGGATTACATACTTCACAAGTGTATGTATATTTTGTTTACAAAATGGATGACAATATTACATTCGGATCCGAAGGGGAAGCGGGACAGGTACTCAGAGTCACACAAAGCACTCAAAGCTCAAGGTCACTTAGAATGTTATCGTACGCTTGCATACAGCCTATCTTATTGTAAGAAAGCTTTAAGCATATTTTAAGCAAAGAGGCGACGCGATTTCTCTATTAACAGGCCAAGTGCTTCAAGTGCTGAAGATCACTGATCACAGAATTTGCACCATTTGTGCGATCAAGCGATGTACATCGTTTCGAGAGGCACGTGCGTGAGCAAAAACGAAAAGGGGACCGAAATCTTGTGTCAAGCGTACGGACACAAAGCGAGTGATTGTGAGCTTGTGATTAACAAAAGCTGAAGATATTGGGATATTGGCGGAGAGCCCGACTTGGTACAAAATTCGTTTGCCAATTTCACTGGGTCCCAATATAACCCGTGTTGCAATGCTATTGCTATTATGACACAGTCAGCAGTACCAGACACAAGTAATGTCGAGCCAAAACACGAGGGGATCGCGGCAGCCGTCTCCCAATTCCTACATCTAAAGCCAAAAGGTACATTTCATCAACGTAAATACCGAAAACAAAACCACCGACAATAGGTAAGCCTCCACCATAAGAGTTCCTCAGTAATGTCTGGGTTTCAAAATTGATTGCATAATTGTAGCCCGATGCACCTATTTACTTAACTGCGAATTTACATGGGATTCAGTGAGAGAAGAAAAGTATCGAGTACGAGTATCGTAATGTTGTTTTTTATGGATTGTGTACTGTAAGTGTATGTACTGCAACAAACAACGTGGCGTTCAATTCCTGTACGTTTATGGATTCTTAGTTTATGGAAACGAGCTGCCCCTTTGTGATGTCAATGCATCAATATTGCAGGGCAGCCCTGCGTAACTGTTAAATTAATAAAATCGATGCATTCAATTTCATCGTTTTGATGCGATCCGAAGCAGTGGTAGCGCCCGATAGGTACGTAAGTAAGTAGAGAGCTCATTTTGTATCGGCAAACTATCCAGCCAGATTAAAGCATTTGTTTAAGTGAATGTAGGTAAAATAGTACGAAGTATGTTCAGGCGTAGGTATGCTTATTAACGACTTTCAGTTGTTTTACTTGATTCATGTTCCAATGCACTAGCGAATGTGTTAAATAAAACGTAGAAAGTATAATAATTATAGCACCGACTAGTAGATAAACGACTTATCTGGGTTTCAGTTTTAGTTTGTGATGTTAAAGGAAACAATATTCCTTTAATAGTCAAAATCTTAGGTACAAGACGTACAGCTATACGATCACTATGTGAAACGATAATATCGTAGTAACGATTCATTTTTTTTATGTGTAACGCACTAGTAATGGAAGCAAACTATAAAAAAATGTAAAAGAAATAAAATAATTTCCAAAACATCCGCTAGCTGCATTGATTTCTGTGGTTAGTAATAGGTGATGTAGTAGGAGAGATGTGCTTGAGAGTTGATCCTTAACACATGTAGCAACATCTCGCGTACCTGTTTTATATGGCACGATCCAATATCTTTACCGTGTATGTGTTCCGGCCATGGTGATGCGTGGTCATTGGTGATGAGTGGTTCACTTTGCTGTTTGCGAAACCGATAGGCTTTTAAACTATCCCACCTTCGCAACCAAGGTTGGTCAATACTTCGGATGACCCACCGGTGGTGGCTGATGGTACGGATGAGGCAGATGCGGCTGCCGACGCAATACCTTGCTGTTGGGTAGCGCTGGCGGTGGCGGTTGTTGTGGCGGTGCTGGCTGCGGACGCTGCTGTATTGGCCCCGCCGGTACCGGCAACTGTAGAGGGAAGCGAAAGCGTTAATGAATGATATGTTCCCCGGCTTTTGTTGTTGTTGCTGGTGTGCAAAACACCGAACGAACCATGAGCAAGATGAGAAACGAGATGCGGATGATGCGTGTAGAGCGTCGGTACAGGATGAGAATGATGTTGCTGTTGCTGCTGTAAGGCATTTGGCGCATTGGCGGCATTATTATTGGTGCTGCTAGTAGGGGCAAGGGTGGTAGTGTTTATGTTCATGGTGGAGTTGGTGGTGTTCGTGGTGATAGTAGTGCCAGTGATGTGAGTGGGTGTTGGACATGACTGTAGCACACTAGCATTGCTGTTAAGAATACTGCCACCGTTGCTTGCTACACTGTTACTACTACTGATGGCGGACGAGCTGCTGCTGTTACTGGCGGTGCTGCTGCTATTGAGTGCGTTACTGCTGCTGATACTACTGCTGACGGGACTAACAGGGGTCGTGGTGCTGCTGTTGATCGAACCGGTGCTGCTTCCACTGCTGCTACTACTGCTGCTGCTGCCGCTGTTACTGAGAAAGGGTATGCGGGATGAGACGGCACCGGCGGCAACGGCAGCGACAGCCGACACACCGGACAGTTTCGGCGGTATCTGCGGCTTGTTGGGCGGAATCGGTGGCGGCACACCGCGTCCTCCGACGGGCAATATTATTGTCTTCTTGATCGTTGCCATCGAGCCAGTCAATGGACTTCCTGCTCCTGCTGCTGTTGCCGATCCTCCCCCGCCGATCACCGTTGCCGCTGCAATACCCACCGCCTTACGTACGCCGGCACTCGCCATCTGTTGGAGTCGGGGAAGGTCCGGGCAGAAGGTGGTTTCGAACGTTATAAAGGTGGATGTGCAGAAAACAAGTTCGTTGGTGAAATTGTTACTTTCAATTCCGTTTGGATTTGTTTCGTTGTGTGTAAAGCAGGGAGGGTATTGTAAGTGTTTTTTACTTCAATTTACATTCGCCAGGGCAAATCGTTCGTATTTATTTTTGCATGTGTGTCGTTTGCTACGTAACGCGGGCATGTTTGTATATTGTTAAACAAATCCTCTCTATTTTTAATTTGCTATTGGTTGTTTTTTAATTAACAAAAATATTAACAACAAACGCTACCACAAACCCACTGTGTTAGACGGGCAAAATTAAAAAGGTACATGAAAGGGGACCAACAAAACTGTAGTTTTACAGTGTAAGGGACAAAACTATGCAAAATTATAATAATCAATTAGTAGAGACAACACCTTGACGTTGTTAGTCTGTCAATATATAATCGTAGTACTTTGGGAGTTGGTTAGTTTTGAGTTAATACATTTATCTTATTGTTATTTGTACACTGTACAAAAGTGATACTAAATTATCCGCATTAAAGACAACAAATCTAACAATGGCTTTTTTTTTTGGTAACACAAACTGATGGAAAACAATAACAAGATTCCCTTCAATTCACTGCTGTGGATCATATCGCCCGCGAGCGAAGCAGGAAAGCATTATTTGATGTAAACGCATGGTTGCAGCATACAGGAATTTTCATCGATTTTTTGTCACAATTAGTAAACACAATATTACGTTTGATTTTATATTGGATCGGTTAAATTTAGTTACATATAGGAAGGAAAATAAAATGAGAAAAATAAAATAAGCTAATTAGAACAGGGGTTACGCCTTGTTGTTTCGCTATCGTTAATGATTGTATACTTAATAGCTAAATGTGGAGTAAACAATATTAGAACCGATTTAATATGGATACAAATCATAATACTGCATTTGGCTAACTTTACTACTGTTGTAGTCACACTGTGAGCCGATTTGTTATGAGAAAACGTGAAGAATTAAATGAATATCTAATACTAACACAGAAGACAAAATATGTATTGTGAAAATCATAAAGGATGGTTAATTATAATGAAAGCCTATTCCTTCCTCTTCTCAACAAAACAAACACCCTACAGCGCGAGTGAATTATTATATTTTTTAAATGTATTAACAGATGAAGCAAGTGAATGAGTTAGTGTCTCTGAAGCCAATACTTGATTAATACATACGCACACAAAAAACTAGATTAAATAAGCGTACACAATTATGAATCGGCGGGCGCAAATGCAAGAATGGGGAAAATAACACCTGCTTTCAACCAGCAAAAGGAAAACGACCCAAAACATTAAAATCCCCTTTCAGTTCCGCAATGACACACGCACTGATGATCAAATTCAAACCCAAAACAAACAACAAATGAAGTAAATACACACAAAACAAAACAAAAAGTACGGAAAAAACATACTAAATGCAAGCAAATTGAGTAATGAAAATGATTGAACGTTTTGATTCAGAAAACGTCACTTTGTGCTGGAACACAGCTGGTGAGCTACTTATCGCGAAACAAAGACTTACCTTTCCCGGTGTGTTCGCATAAGTGTCCGGAGTCGCACCGGCAGGTACGGAAGGCGTTGAGCTTATTATTCCCGTCGCTATACCAGACGCGGCTGTTGCTGTTGTACCTCCACCTGCACCGACTAATGGGGGCGAAGTGACCGAAAGCTGCGAAATAGCCGTCTGCCGGATTAGTTGCCCCGGTGAGACTGATCGTGCTATTCCGGTAGCTAAAAATAAATGAATGAAAAATGTCGTGAGAAGTTGCAAACCAAATCTAGTGCATTGCAATCCAATAACAAATTATACATTTTATCAACACACATATAAAGAGATTAAAACATACACAAAAACACAAATATTTAATGAAAGGATAATGCACTTCCAATTACAATAACACATCACACAACATAGACGTTTTTATAACAAAAAAAGGCAGGCAACTTGTGTAGTAGTGAAAAGCACTTTACTTGGTGCGGAAACGGGAACGCTCGATACTGTTGCAGTCGGTTGAACAACTTTCGTTGCCATGCTACTAATCATTTGCCCCGGTATTCCTATTGATCCTGTAGTTACTGTGAAAGAGCACACAATTAAACCGGATGAAAATATTTAACGATCTTTCCTCTAATAGCTCGAAGAATAGTATTTATATTCATCTCAATTTAGTATCTGAGATTCGTAAATGCTAACAGCATCTTAACTAATTTTCTTATAAAATCCCTTATAGAGAAACTTACCAGCCGCTCCGACTAAGGATGGACTTCCCGCAGCACCAACAGAGGGACCTCCCTGCCCAACACCACCGATCGATGGCCGGGTGGGTACGAGACCGCCCGGCTTGGTAGGTAACTGTGGGGCAATTAGCGGATGTCGTATACCGGTTTGCTTGCGCAGCAATTCAATTTCCGCCTTAAGCTGTTGTATTTCTACTTCTTGCTCCTTCACCCTGAAAAAGGAAAAAAAAATACAAAGGATAAATTAAAAAATTAGATTCGAGTTTTAAATACCATACCCACTGTTACCCTATTTCATTATTAAGTTCCCGAAAGTGTTTTGAAAATCTGATAGGAGTAGTGAACGTTTCAACAGACGCGTTTCCTCAAGCCACTTCTCCCACAACGACCGTGGAATTTTTATCTCAAATGTTTCTTATCACAAACGCAAACCGTGCTTTTGATAAGAATGCAGAGTAATTTGCTTTTGTAATTGCGACAATACAGTAATTTTTAATGGACTTGATGGACAAATTGACCAACAGAAGTTATACTAAAACGGGAGACACGCTCAATTATAAATAATTGCAAAAGAAAAATTATTTACAGAGCTAGCGAAGCGACCGTGCCAAAATCATATAGAAATGCAGCAATGTGCATACTTTTCGTATGTAACGTTCACAACGAGCGATCACTATCAAAATGCTTTACAGCTTCCACACTGGGTCGTGCTCGCAGTTCATGTCCAATAAGTTACATACGGCCATCACAAAACACACCAAATCATCCACCTTTTCCTCTCAAAAACTTTACATACCGTTTCTCCTCCTTGGCCAAACTTTGGTGCAACAGCTTCCGTTCCAACTCAAACTGCTGTGCCTGCTTCTCCAGTTCTGCCTCCATCCGAAGCGACTTTTTGCTTTCCTCCTCCAGCCCCTCCGCAATCGTATCGACTCGCTGCTTCTCCTCGGACAAAATTTGCGCCAAATCTTCGCTCCGCTTCCGCTCCTCAATGTACTTGATGATGATCTTTTTGCGCTCCGCCAGCAGCAACAGCACGATCTGCTTCTGCCGGTTCTTTTCCGCCTCGAACTGTTCCTGCACCTTAGATAGCTCTATCTCCAGCACCTTGTGCTGTTCCTTTTCGTGGTCCAGCTCTTGCTTTAGACGCGACCGTTCAATTTCCAGCCCGTACGTTATATCATCTCCCTGGGCGGTCGTATGCTCGTGCTTTCGCCGCTCATCATACAGCTCCTGCACCACACGCTTGTGGCGCTCTTCCGCATCTTTCAGCGCTTCGATCATCTTCGCCTGGGCCTGTCGCTGCTGCATCACGAGCGCAGCGAGTGAATCCATCTGCTCGCGCACCCCACTCCGCTGCTCGTTCATGAGCCGCATTTCGTGCTCGGAATGGGCCGCCTGGAAAGAGGACTGGCGGCTCGCTATGTTACCGCTCGCCGCTAGCTGATCGCGAAAGAGGGCCGCATGCGGATCGTTCAGGTTGGTCGCTTTGCTGAAACGCGGTGTCGTTAGCAGCTGCTTGATCTTCTCCGTCTTGAGCACCGCAATCACGACATCGCGTGCCTGCAGTTCGCCCTCGAGATAGCTGAGCAGCTTCAGCAAGTCGGCTTTGCTAAAGTCCATCTTTGGGTTACGCTAAAAACAAATTGGAACCGAAAACAGGGAACTAATTAATTAAAATTATTAATGCACGCATGTATTTTGTGTCGCATAAGTTTACGTTTCGTTCCACCGTTACCTTATTTTAGAGCGTGTTGATTTTCATTGTATGCTTTTTTTTCAAATCTTCATCTTTAATTTTGAACCCTCTTTCGAACCATTTCCTTTGCAATCATTCGCACTATTCTGGTTGCTCTCAGCATGATTTTGCTTTAAAAAGCAGCAAACACAAAGTACACGCAAGGCGAGGTATACAATAGTAAAAGGGAAAAACCACGAAAAAGGGCAACCGGTCAATCACACCTCCATGTCCATCGACAAACATCCGCCCCACACCGCATACGACCTTCGCCCTTTCGTCGTGCAACACAACATATCGCATGTCATTCTTATTCTGACACCACTCTTTCCTTCCTACTTCTACCCCTCCAAGAAAGAGGATGATGATGATGATGATTTTCGCTCAGCTTGTCTGTGCGTTTTCTACCTATTTTCTGGTGTGTGTGCAGGACGAGGATAGTTGCGCTCTCTGTGCATACACTTTTGCAATAACAATTTTCTCCGTGGTCTCGTTCTAGCGCTCGTATATCTTCGATGCCGCGCTGTGGGGTATGAAGACGAAGGGGCGCGCATTCAAATATTGATTTTTCTAGTACCGTGTTTCGAGTCACCGTCCAGAAGCTACTTGCGTTTGTGTGTGTCGGATTGTGGGAAAACGAGTCACACATGTAAGAGCAAGATTCAAAAACATAAATCGAGATTTCAATCTTTTTATTCGCCGGGAATACCAGCACCGTGATATTTTTCCGTCACAGCCTACTTCTGTTCACAAACACCACGCACACACATTCTCATATGTTGCTATTTTCCAAAACTCACCTTCAGCGTATCGCTCGTCTGCTTGATAGCGGCCAGATCGGCCTCGGTGAACTTGACCGTACCCTTTGGTTTGTCCGGTGCGGCCGACTCGCCGTCACCGCTAGAGCTGGTGCCCACCTCCGCCATCGTTTGCCGACAAAGCCGTACCCGGGTTCCCAGTGTGTTGCCGTTCGCTGTACGGATGGAGACTGTGTGTAATCACACAGCCACCGCCCGGTTTTCCGTGTACCGAAGAGAAAAAAGAAGCTCCCAGGAGCTACACCACCACCACCAGGACACGGGAAAGGGAACCTCCGAATGGTCGTGTCGGACAGTTGCACTTTTATGATGTGACACTAATTACACGAACTTGAAAGAGTATTGAATAACCGTGTTCTGCTCGCTAAAAATCGATCGGGTTCGCTTATATCCTGCAAGATGGTTTTCGTTGGTCGCGGTACGTTCCTTTACATACATCCACTGATAGACAGTATGGACACACAGCCGCCTGCCAGGGACTTATTTTCACTGCGGCGACAGAACACAAGGTCTCTACTCCGTAGAGGACGAGATGGCTAACACTACTCTCAGCATTCCTTATCCAGCGACAGCAGCTGGCGCGTATGCCAAACCCCTTGTGTTCAAGCAGTGTGTGATTTTTTCCCAAGAATACCGTCGAACACACGTACGCATACAAACACAAGGAGATTTTACACGTTGTTTTTTCACACTTCTCACTCTCTCGGTCCCTTTCTTTCGCTCGTTCGATCTTTTTCCACCTTTCTCTGTGTGTGAAGGTCGCGAAGAGTGGCGATGACGATGATGATGATGATGATGATGATCCGATTACCGCACACAACACACAATATCAGCCATGAACTCTTGATCCCCAAGCCTGTCTGCGTGCTTTTCCTTCTTTTCAGAACCCCTCGGTGAGCGCGTAATCTGTTTCAACGTGTGTCTGTGTGTGTGCTGTCTCTTAGTATATGCACCACCAACTGATATGGGAAAGTACGAAGAAGAAGGTGCAACCGGTGCAACACAACGCACACCTCGATTTACTGTCTTTACGGAGAGGATGCTGTCATTCTCCCCGGTGGCGATGAGGAGGGTGATGATGATGATGTTCTGATGATGCTACTCTGCTCTTGACACCTACAAGTGAGGACAGAGAGTCGACGATGCACTTTGGATCGGAATAGAACGAGGCACAGAACAAAGACAACTACTTTTCGAGTGGAAGTATTACTTTCATAGCGTTTTATATGTTACATTGCCACGCTTTTCACTTCTTTCTTCGACTATCGATTGCTTCCTTTAGCCGAAAAAACATCTTGACTGAACATCGCGTCTTACTGCACAGCTACACACACACTAACACACACCCATACGGAACGATGATTCTTGGGCGCATCGTGCTGAGATGGTGATGTTCTTCTTGTTCCAGCTTCACTGCAATTGCCCTGTTTGGTGTGGCTTTTACAACAAAAACACTTTAATTTTGGGATTAAATTCTGCACACATTTTTGTAACTGTAAGTAGACACGCCGGGAGTCACTCAAGCAAACACAGCTTGCTCTTTTTTGCCGGAAAGGTTAAGCTGCTTCACGAGCGACCCAAAACGTACGAAGAATAGACAAGCAAGTGCAAGAAACACGACGAAGTCGAATGACGACAGTGGGTACCAAGAAGGTAATGAACAGTGACATTTTGCGTGAGAAAAGTTTTATAAATTTTTCCCTTAATTTTTTTTTTGTAAAACAATAATTACAGTTAATGTACAGAAAGGAATTTTTATATTTCTTTTTATCAACAAAATCCGAACTATCTGATGTAAACAACGTGGTTCTATTAAGGAAGTGCAACAGCGCAGGACTCCGTGTGTGATACTATGGATACACAATAGTTGTGAATAAGATTTCGTACCTAACATTCGTGAATGAAAGCACGTAAAACAGAGACAGTTTTAAAAACGCAACAAATTGTTTCGAAATCCGGCAAGGTAGTTATGACATGATGTAAACAAGCTGTGTTTACATTATCGCATGTCACGATCTCGGTTGCTGACCAAAGCAAAAACAAAATCCCACATCATGTGTTCCGCTACTAATATTGAAGTGTAAGTAAATCTTGTTTTTAATAAATTATCCTTAATAACTCCTACGATCTGTGGTTACAGCTCCATCAAGATTCCATTTCCCACTAAACGTGAAGCAGAAATAGCATACGATGTGCTGCGGGTAGACAGCGAACCGAAACGTAGTTTCATCAACAAAACAATTGTACTGGAAGAAAACAATTTGCTGTTGCGGTTGGATGGTGAACAGGCAAAAAACGTACGCGTCGGTGTCACGTCCTTCTGTGAACTGTTGCTCCTGTGCTGTGAAACAATTAACCAGTTCGGTCCGCCGCAGTCGGAAAAGTACGAACATTACTAGGTTTCATCCTCCCCTCCGCAAAACACATTAATACACCGGTAAAAATGCCGGAACACACGCCGGCACCAACGCCCGGTAGAGCGATTTACGGTTTTGTGCTGTACCTGCTGTTTAAGACGCTCTTCTTTCTGTATATCATGTGGGCATTCGTGCCGACGGTCTGGTTCGATCGGCTTGGGTTGACCTATCTGCCGGACAAATATTTTGCACTGTTCGTCCCGATCCTTGCCCTGGTCGCTGTGACACTGTTTGCGTTTTTGATCTACCCTTCAATGGCCCTCTCGATGATGCCGGATGTGGACGATCGGGTTACGATAGCGGACGGGAACACCATCGTGCGGTGTGAGTTTCGCTTTCCGGATGGTCTGTGCTGTCAGCAGCGTGTGGAAGCTCCGTTCGAATGTGGGTGGAATGTGAAACGACACTGCACGAAACATAGCTCAAGGCAGGGGGCGGAAACCCAGCGCACAGTGCGGGTGGCCAACTTTTGCGACTGTCCCTACGAGGGACAGTGTCTGCTCCGAAAGGATCCGGACTATTTGCCAACGCTGAGAAGCAAAGATCCGATACCGGCTGTTAGTGACCTAAGCTTGTCCCAAGTCAGTCGAACGTTGTACCATCGAGCTGGTAGATAGCAGCAGCAGCACGTGTGTATTTATATTTAAAAATTAAATAAAATGTAAAATTCTTAAACCGAAAATTATCCGACGCCATCATTATTTTATCTGTTAACTATATTTTATTATTAAGCGCTGATCAAATTCTGGGACGAATTCAAACGAAAATAGGAAATGCATACTTCATTCGTCATTTTTCGCCTTCTTGTTCCGGTTACGGTTCTTAACGTTGTGTGTTTCGTAGAAGTTGCTGCCAATCTTTTTCCGCTTGCTCGCACGCTCGATAGCACGCTTCTGCCTGGAGGTAAGCTTAACTGCCTTTTTGGCGCTTGTTTCCGGTTGCTCCTCCACCTGTTTGGCTGGGGTAACAGCAGCATCAGCTCCTTCTTCGACCGGTTTCTGTTTCTTCTTGATGAGCTCACCCTTCTCCTTGGCGCTACGATGCACCACCCTACCCTGCTCCTCGTCGAACTCATCCTCCGAGTAGAAATCACTAATCCCGGACGAATCCTCATCCTCTTCGCCGTCCTTCGAGGCTTTCTTTCGGTTCGCTCGCTTCGCCTTCGCTTCCGCCTTCTTCTCCTCCTTCAGCTTCTCCAGCAGCTCCAGATCGATCTTGTCGATTTCGCGAATGTCTTCACTTTCGAACTCTAGATTAACCTTAATCTTTCGGAAGTCCTGTATCTGGAACAGCTCGCGACCCTTCTTGACCGTGTCGGGAATGGTCGGAGTAGCCGTTACACCCGAGTATGTGCTCTTCTGTTCTTCGTCCGGTTGAAGCGTGCGATTCAAAGCATCAGCCTCCTCGTCGCCAACCACCTCCTCCTGTTGCTGCTGTTCGTGGAACGATTTTGGTATCTCGAACCCTTCCGGTGCAACGTAGAATGGAAGCCGACCGCGCTGCCAATCGTTCAGTATCATCTTTGACACCGTCTGTACATCCGGTTCGCCCTTCTTCAGCAGCTTGCCCATTTTGCGCGCTATCTGCTCGAGGAAATCGATGTGATCCGACCACTCGGTCACACCGTACGTCTTCACGACATACTCTTTGCGGATGCGCTTCAGCACCTCCTCGATGTAGTCTTCCGGATTGTTCACTAGCTCGACGCGAACCACCGCTTTCAGCACCTTCTCCGTGTCGGTTTCGGCGGTCGGATAAACCACTCCGGGGCAATCGATCAGGAAGATTCGTTTCATCAGCGTAATGTATTGCCACACCTTAGTTTCGCCTGCAATCGGTGCCACCTTGCATACTTTCTTGCTGCGCAACGCATTAATGACGGACGACTTGCCCACGTTCGGATACCCGATGAAGCCGACACTGATCTGCTTCTTGTCTACGTGCAGCTTGCCGATCTGTCGTAGCAGATTGATCAACGCTCCCTTGCCGAATGGATGCGTTAGCGAGGCGTGAAAGGCGATCGTCGGATACTCCTTGCTCAGTATGGCCACCCAGCGCTGCGTCACCCAGATCGGGACCAGATCCACCTTGTTCAGGATGAAGAACAGATGCTTGTGTGGTTTCTCCTTGCGCAGGAACGTCTCGATGTACTTCGACCGAGTTCCCATTGGATCGCGGGCATCCAGCACCTGCAGCAACACGTCCGCCGAATCCACCACCTTGTGAAGCTCGTTCCAGATACGCTTACTCTGTCCAGCGGCGAAAATGTACTCACGCACCGCATCCTTAACCCCACCATCATCTCGCTCAATATCGTGATCCTTCGTCTCGTCATACTTGTCTGCCGACTCCTCCGCCGTCTTCGTTAGATCCTCTAGATCCCTCACCTTCAGCGTGGGACGCTTGCGGAGCTTCTTCTTTCCAAACACCGTCTCGAAGCTTTCCGTATCAAGCAGGTGCACCCGCTGGTAGCGGGCCGATTCGTTCAGCAGCGTAATAGGCAGGTTGGTCGGCTTCATGATCACCTTGTACGGGTCCTTCACCGCTTTGCCCATCTCTTCTTGAAACTTTTGAAGCGATTTCTGCGAGATGACGCGTGAGTTGGCAAACCACTTCGGGGACGGTTCGACACGGGCCACCGTACCGCTGTTAACCCATCCCTGGAACGGGGCAGGCGTGACAATCTTTCCTCTCCGGTCACGCTTCGCCTTAAAGTTCCGGTACATCTGCAACCGCTTGATGGTGGCCTTCGTACGCGGTTTGGCCACCCCCTTCAGACCCTCAGTGGGCCGATCCGGGTTCATCGAGTGGGTCGACTTGTTGATCGACATCTTCCGGGGAGGCCCCGGGCGGGAGCTCACTTTCGGCATTTTTGCTCACTATCGCTACACAAGCGGACAATCGTTGAAGCTAGCAAATGTGGAAAATGAGGAAAACAACAGTCGAAAACGTGATGAAAATTTGGTAATTTACACGACGCAAATAAAAACAGACACCGCACCACGCGGCTCGTCGTACAAATACAATGTCAGATTGGCTTGTTTGACGGATGTCACGTTTCGTTTGACGTTTCATGTTGGCTCACACTAGCTGCCAAACCAATTACTGTTCTGCATTTCTGTACTGTTATTAAATATTACTTGAACAAATTAAAACCTAAAGCTTGAGCCACTTTTTCCCTGATGTTGTCCCTGTATTTTGAGCCAAAGTCTGATTTGACTTTTGAAATGAACTTCTTCTAGAAATTGTATCCAGTAAAGCAAAGGACCTGTTCCTGGAACGGGATGGATTCAGAAGCCATTCCTGTACCAGGTTAGGTTTAGTATCAATGCTAGTGTTGGCTCGGTGTCAATTCCTGAACCCAGATAGATTCGTTATCATTTTTTAAAACCGTCGTAGGTTTTCTAAGATTTAGTGGCTTCTCTGAATTGAATAGTTCCTCTGCATTATGTTACCTTGTGAATGAATCAAATTGACTCGTACTTTGTTTTTTGTTTTACATCGATAGCCTCATACATTTTGTAATCATAAATTTGCATCCTTTTCTCTTCCTTTATATTTTATTTATACAGACATGTGTTGTTTGCTACTTTTCTGGATTGAGCTGTAACGCAACGTGACAGTTCACCTGTCAGGCCACCGCATTTTTGTTTACATTCTACTCCCACCTTGCAACTGAGAAAGACCCGTTTGCGGCCGGAACGTGGAAGGTCGGTCGATCGTTCCCTATTAGTTGCCAGCAGCTCGTCGAGAAGCGACACACGGTGCGGTTAGTTGTTGTGATCCGATCTTAACGTAGTGCGTGTGGCGCGGTTTTGTACATTGGAATTCGAATCATCTCCTGACTACCGCTACCCCACGAAGAGGGAAGGGAACCGTCGATTGCGAGCCGTCGCCGTGTTGTGTGTGCGTTCAGGTGAAATAATCCAGCCACTCGCCACAGGACGGGTCGGTGGTGTCGGTGGTTTAAACAAACTTTCTCCTGCGTGTAATCGCTCGTCGTTACCGTGTGTATGTGAATTCTGTTTTGATGCAACATTGAGTGAGTTTCATTGATCATTCGTTTCTTTCTTTTTTGGGGGAGAATTTCGTTTTCCCCTTTCATACTCGTTTCATTTCCCGCCGCCGGAACTTTTGTTTGAAATTCCGAAAAACCGGCTCCGTCTTGCATTGGTGTGATGTGTGCTTTTGCGTATTTTTGCGACGTGTCCGATTCGACAATCCCCGCCATCGGTACATACGTTGACGCATTGCGTGTTTACAGCAGCGAAGAAAACGGACCCCTTTTAATCCGTGCGTGATAAGTAGTGCGTCATCGTGGGTACTGTTCCCAATCACTAATAATCACGGTTTGTGTGTTGTGACCCCGGGTTCGATGTGCCACCAGCACCCCCACGCAACATCAATTGATAAAGTTGATCGATTGTTCCGTGTTTGTGCCCTGATTTTGTGTTTCAGCAGCTTTTTTCTTCTCAGCAATTTGCTCATCATTTGACCGTTATTTGTTTCAGTTTCGTTTCGTACAGTTAGACCACAGTGTGCATGCTTTGATAAGAGAAAGTAACCGAGAAGAAGAGTCCGGTTGGGTTTTTTTTTTGCAATACTGAAGAAAAACATACCGTGGCCTACTCGTAGACGACTATGCATAAATACGTGCGCTACATTCGCTACATCATTTTCTTGCTTCCTTTTCTACCTAATTTTCACCGTGGCTGTACGACTGGTGTGTTTGTGTGTGTGTGTGTGTCGGTGTGGGTACAATTGTGTGGCCGTGGTTTATGTTTTGTTCCGGTGCAGTTCCGCTGAGCCCTCCGTAAATCCGTGCAACACGACCGACCCGACCGCCACGATGTTAGCAAATGATGATAAAAGTGGCGTAGTGTTTGTGTTCATGTGTGTGTGTAACGATGAATTAATGTGCGTTTTGTTTCTCTGTGTTTTCCCCTTAGCTCGGTTCACATAGCTGTGAAAAGTGTTTTTAGTGAAATTTTGGATCAAAACAAGGAAATACACACACTCAACATCAATCATGACTTCATTAACAGCGACAGAGCAGTCTAGGAAGAATGTTGAATTTATCTCCAAAAACCTGCTGGCTGGAGGTTAGTACAAATTGAATTTAGAAATTATTTAAATTTGTATCAACTAAGAGCCTATCGACAGATCGGTAATTTAATTTATTGTCTTCTCTGCTTTGTAGCGTGTTTTTGTTGTTGTTGGTTTGCTTCACAGAAATGCATGTGTGTTGGACCTAATTTTTTTCTATCATCTATACATGAATTATTATTAAGGTTTTCTGCATTTTTTGTCTTTGGTTGTTTTTCTCTCTATTCGAATATAACATTTTACGCGTTAAAACACTGCTTTGTAGTTGTTTTACTAGCTTCTAAGTTTTTGGATTTGACATAAAATTATACTTAAATTTTAAACTATAAAATCAAAAAATCAAAAGCTTTGGATGTTTGATTATAAATTTAAATTAAAAATAAACTAAGCATTGAGTGTCCGTTTACATTCAAAAATGAGAGCAAGCAAAAACAAGGGACTAAAACATGAAAATAAAAATTTCGGTTGCATGCTTTTCATGTAAAAATTAAAAACAAATATAAGAGAATCAAATTATGTCTCCTTTTGAAAGATTTTTTTTTAATATTTCAACTAAAAAACAATTTGATTCCATGCACCTTTGCTTCTTTTTCAAACTTGTTCAACCGCTTTTCTCATAACGAGTTTTTCAAGCATGAATCTAGAATTTCCCAAGGGTGGTTTTATACTGTCTTAAAGTGCCTATATTAAAAAAAATTAAAAAAATTTTTAACATACACACTAAACTAGATGCGGTTGGCTGGATTTCAATATTTTTTCCAAAGCACCAACGAGTACCGCTAAATGGGTTTTTCTTTACTTCGTTCCAAATAAAAAAAATGTATGTAACAACAACTTAAGCTTTAAAGCTTTTATTTTTTCTGCATTTCCTTATCTTCGCTTGCGACATCAACATGTTTTTCATTACCTTGTCACAAGATCTTTTTTCATATCTGAAATTTAAAATTTAAATGATATAGCTACGAAAAATAAATTATGCAAATTCCTACAAGATAGAATGAACACAGCAGATATATAATAAATATCACTAAAACTAATTGGCTAATTAATGTAATTATTAAAAACAAACAAATAAAAATTTCCATTATTTTAAAATGGTGGTTTTAGCTGATATTAAAAACCGGTCATTGTATCACCCTCAAACCTATTAATATCGAAACACAAACCATATACAATTTCCAATAACACCCTCCCTTCCCTCACTGAGTTGTGATTTTTGGGTGCAGTTCAGCAAAACTACAGTTTTGCAACAGCGCAAAGGTAATAACACCTGCAAGGGCCCACCGCATTTACAACCATTCCTTCCCAGTGTGTTCCCATCTACCACAACCACCATTGCCAAACAGCACAGCAAGTTTGCATTCATCTTTTCACACATCTTCTTCCAGCGTGACCTTACTTTGTACACGATCTTTGGCTATGATTTTCATTTTTTCGTCATTTAGGCTCTCCCTCTCTCTCTCTCTCTCTTCCTATTCTCTCCAGCCCCCCACATCCCTTGGCACGTGGCCTTTTTCTGTGGCATACCTGCCCCTTGATTGCAACCTTGTCACTTTCCATTTCGACGTTTTAATTTGTCTCTTGCCTGGCTTTGTTGTTTGCTCATCTGTGTTTTATTGGCTGTAAACGAGTTTTCTTGACTAAATCGTTTGTACTTTGCACGCTGTAATAGTCAGAGTGTGAGTCTGTATCTTTGGCCTGTCTACTTGAGCGGGGAATTTTATGTGTTTATTCCTCAATTGTGACTCAACTTTTTATGAATGTAAAACACCTACTGTTTCTCTCTATTTATTCTTATTTTATTGATGTGATTTTAACAGACAAAATAAAGGTTTTTTTATATTACCAACATGCTCTTTTGAATAAAGTATTAGTAATTCCCAAGCATCTCCTTTCTGCGAACCGCTTGTTTAAGTCTAATCATGCCAACCTGTCATCCGCTTTAACCGTTTCAGGTGTGGCCGGCATGTGCTCGAAAACGGCCGTCGCGCCACTCGATCGCATCAAAATCCTGTTGCAGGCACACTCGATCCACTACAAGCATCTCGGTGTGTTTAGCGGGCTGCAGCACATCGTCAAGAAGGAATCCTTCTTTGCCTTGTACAAGGGTAACGGTGCCCAGATGGTACGGATATTTCCGTACGCCGCCACCCAGTTCACCGCATTCGAGGTGTACAAAAAGGTAGGTAGAGAGAAAAATATGAACACAGCATTCGTTTTATGTAATTATATTACCGTTGAGGTAGTGATCATTATACTTTGGAATGTAACATTTACAACATTCCTCTTTTTTGTTGTTGTTGTACATTTTCACCATTTCTATCCGTTCCCAGTATCTGGGCAAAGCGTTAGGCACGAACCTACCGATCAAGCATGCGGACAAATTTATTGCCGGTGCGGGCGCAGGTGTGACCGCAGTCACCTTGACGTATCCACTGGACACGATAAGAGCCCGGCTTGCCTTCCAGGTTACTGGCGAACATCGGTACAACGGTATTGTGCATACGGCTGTAACAATTTTCCGGACGGTATGTATATCGAGTTGTAAAGGTTATTTAAAAATAAGGAAGCAATGTAAAGAAATGTAAATGAAATTCAAATATAAGAAGATAGTTAATTGATAAGAGATAAATATTATTTCATGAGTTATTATTACTTTAGAGTAGTTAGATTCTGTGGAAAATTGATTGAAAATTAAACTAGGATAAAGTTGATTGTAATGTAATTGATTTAAACAATTTTCATAAAAACATTCTTAAAGTATAAGACATAAAAAAAGAAAATAACAAGAGCAAATAAAAAAAACAAAACAAAGAAAGATAATTGACATTAAATAAACAGAGAAGTAAAATTACATACAAAACACATACAAATACTTGAATGAAACATATCAAATTAAATCCAAAAACATCTAAATATTAGAAAACAAAGAAAAAATCATTTTAAAAATAATGGAAAATAAGAATTGAAATTAGATCAAAACAAGCAAACAAAAATATTATAGAAGGTTAACATTGCTGGTTGAAATTTTGTAAATCACATTCCATTGTTTTAATTAATGTTATGTCTCTCTTCCTTTTCAACTTTTCCCGTCCCATTTCGTCTGACTACCAGGAAGGTGGATTGCGCGCACTTTACCGTGGATTTGTACCGACACTAATGGGCATGGTACCGTACGCTGGATTTTCGTTCTACTGCTTCGAGATGCTAAAGTTTGTCTGCATGAAGTACGCACCGGGCCTTACGTGTAAAAAGTGTGACCGAAACACCGGTAAGCATAATCTTTTGTAATATAAAAAAGGGATTATTATTTTTATTAATGCCTTACTAATTTGTGTTTTTACATTTTATCTCTCCAGGTGGACTAGTGCTTTGCGTTCCGGCAAAGTTACTGTGTGGTGGATTTGCTGGTGCGGTAGCACAATCATTCTCCTACCCGCTGGACGTCACCCGAAGACGGATGCAGCTGGCAATGATGAACCCGGAAACGGCTAAATTTGGGTAAGAAATCGCGTTGAGGAACGGTGTAAGATAATGGAGCTTTTGACACTAGCAACATTCACCGTCGACTGTAAGCGCTTTATCATATCTGCTTCAATCTCCCATTCCTTACATTGCTTCATTCATGTTTCGGTTGTGAGCCTAACGGTGGTGTATCGGTGTCGAACTGTTGACCTCCAAAGGGACCAGTTTGCTGATGTTTGGTACGTGCGAAGTGTGTAATACCGTCTACAATTCGTCCCTTCCGTTTTGGGAGAGTGAAGAGCGAGCGTACCGTATCGCGTATTTGCATATGCAATTGCATAACAATTGTGTGTTATGGTCAACACCAGAAACCTTCAAAGAAGAGGTGTAGGTTTGTCTGATCTACGATCTTTGTCTGATGATCTTCTTTAAGAAAGGTTTCTGCTTTGCATCACCGTTCGATAATCGGTGACTTCTAATGAGGAATTCAATCGTATTGAATAAGAAAATATGTAACGCTTTGTGCTTCGTTTCGAGGTGAGCCAGTATTGTGGAACGGGTTTTTTGTCCCTCGTGTTTCGGTGACACATGCTGTGACATTGCTGAGGGACAAAACTTTCTCACCAAACATGCCAAGTGCCACGAGGTCTCAGGAAACCGCCTGCAATGTCGTATGAGAAGAGCGCTACAAGATAGAGCAGGCTGCCGTGAGTCTAACCTGTATTGGTTCGCGGACGTGTGAGCTTTCGTTTGCGTCAGTGTTGTCAAACTCATTTGGTCTCGCGGTTAAATGATAGTAAATTAAACTACTTTTGGGTTTTTTTTCTGAATTCCTTAATTTTTTATTTGGAAATGGTGTTATGAAATTAACTCAAGCATCAAATTTCAGTTACAAACTTGTCCCTTTGCGATACGGTAAAGGAGCTCATTATTAAAACAAGATGTATTTTATTTTGTTTGGCATCAATTGTGTACCGTTTTATATTCTTGACTTTGGAAACGTTTAATCAATATAGTTAATTTTCAACTTAATATCTTGATGCTTGATAATACTATTAATAACTGCACTTGACATCCCTGGTTTTTGTTCACCTGTTGACCGGGACGCAGCGAAGATCCATTGGTGTGGACGATGCGGATATCGCTCGTCGTGACATTCATGCGAAAGGCATGTAGAGTAACATAGCCTCCTTTGGCTAGACGATTACGCAACGCCGATTTTAAAGGCAGATTTTACGAATTCCTAAAACAACCATTCACCGCCAAACAGTGCTGTATATATACCCTCTTGGCCAAATGCTGCTAATGGATGTTTGGAGCTTTTTGAAACGATCGATTTCGGTGAAGTTTACTCACGAAACTAAAAACCTTCCCGGCGGATGCGTAGATATTATTATTTCTCCATTTACTACTCTTTACCCATACCGTTGACCAGCGGTTCGCTTCTCCATTCAGTTTTGTTTCACCGTTGATAGCTCGTTTATTTTTTTTTTTTTGCAAAACATTCCATAAGACGGAAGGAATTTGTTGGCGTTTGGTGCGTGTGGCTTTAAATTTAGGAATCAGCGGTATAAAACGATGAAGCAATACGATTAAACAGGTTGAACTGTGTGTTACTGTTTTTTTGTTACTGAGCACCGCACATGGTGCAGGTGGTTATTTGTACTTTTTTTTTTTTTTGAATGAAAGGTAATTTTGAGACTGAAGATTATGCTGGAATAAATGTGTGTACATTTTTGGGTGGCAAATATTTTTTACTATGTTTTTTTTCTGAGTTTTCGCGATCGTTTCGTATCATTAAATTGTGTGTTAATTGGATGATGCTATCGATAAGCCTTTTGCAAGCATGGGGAGCTTAGTATGGTTCAATAGAATAAAAAAACCTCGCGTGTCTATAGACTACTCCTATCATGAGGCGGCAAGTTAGCGGGAGACCTGTGGGAAATATAAAATAGTCTTAAATTTTCTCATACTTTATTTTTTAATGCAAGCTAAATTCTGCGTCATTCCACTGACCAGTTTAACTATATTCAATGTTGGGTAAAAACGTCGTTGATTCATAGAACGAACCTAATGACGCGATTCGCTACAGGCAATTTTCTTTGAGATGCTCATCAACACAACGTCCCGGCGGATGGTTCACAACACCATCACTTTTCAGCACCATCTGTTTCTCAATCGTTTACAATAATTAAAGCATTCCCAGTTGGCCAGTACAAAAACAAAACACTCATTAGTGTCTGCTCCCTCGCCGTGCGGAAAGTGTTTATGCAATAATCAATGATTTTTTTTTCATGCTTCCCTTCTTCTATTTTATTTTACCTCTTATTTTGATTCAATTCACTTTCGATCTACTAACTAATTCTTCTTTATCTATTTTTCTGCTCTCGCTACGGATGACATGCTGGTGATGGACATGATTACGTCTTTCGGTTTTGGTGGGCTTCTTCGTTTCACACTGATGCTAATTGTTGTGTGTCTCTATGGATTTTACAATGCGATCACAACTGAACCACACAAAAAACCTCCATCCGCATTCAACAAAACGTTTTTCTCTACAAACCGTTTGCAACGTTAATTACCACGCGCATATTACTTTCTCCTTGCGATGTGCGGTGTTACATCAATTTATGGGGTCTTTCGATCGTCTCGTGCACGATAAATGCTTATCGTCGTATGGGGGTTTCTAATTGAATTGCATTACCCGCTAACTATGAACCGCACCGCGCGTTAACACTACGTTCACCGATTTGCTCGTTGGGTTTACGGTTGGTTGGTGGTGGATTGGTTAATAACTCAATTGTACCCTCTTCGCTCTTCGCCGTGATGGTACGGTTCTGCCTTGGATGCAACCCGATCGATTAACAATCCAATTCGATCGTCCGTCCGTCTACTAACCGTCAACACAAACGCTTTGCGCCAACATAAAACAGGAGGTGGGTATAAACGTAGTGCTGTGCGTTCGTTTGTTGACTCTGTTCACGTGCATGTCTTTTCTAAGCGTCTTCCGTGTTTTGTTCTGTTATGTGCTGTCTAGCGATCATTCGATCGTGATCCCAACATTGACGCGTATTGGTTCTTAAATTGTAAATGCGTCTAGTCTAGAGTTCGACGATGCATTTTTAACTAATGTTGACTAGTTTATCGCTAGTATTCCATGAACGCATGAAGTGTAGAGAAGCTAGATTGAAATTTTTATTTTACCCTTTGTATTTTTTTCAACATTCATCTTGTCAGTAGTATTTACAGTACTTTGTTCTTTTATTTAAATATTTTATTATTATGTTAATACAAATTTTTTTTTCAGTATAATGTGCTTTTATTAAATTTTCCTGGTTTAATTTCATGTTTATTTATTATTTATTATCTAAAAATATAATTTAAACTCGAAAACATTTCTTGAAAATAAGACCTTTGGCTACATGTCATGTTCCATCAGGTTCCATAGGAATCGTATGCTATCTGTGCCAGATCAAAGGTAAAGCAGTTGAACTTTAGAGGGCAGCCAAACCGGCTTGATAAAGATACTCACACAATTGGGGTCATTCGTCTTGGGATCGGCCTAAATGGAGAGGGCGATCATATGATGGTGATGTAAAACGATTAAACCAAATGCAATGGTTCCACAAATGAGGCAGCTGAATTAAGATAATGTTCATAATTTCACAACATAGTGGAACTTTACATACTGGAGCGATAAAATATGCATGGGAAAAATGTAGAGATTTAATTCGTGTTTCGTTTAAAAATGTATTATCAATTCAAATTAAGTATGAAATTAATAGCAATGAAATTAAATTTAACCAATGTATTGGCAAAGGGTTTCGGAATATTAATTGTAGATTAATGTATGTTAATGCATTAACCCCACCTAGTTATGATTTAAACAGTTTTGCCTTATGTGTGTCATAGCTTTAAAAAAAGCCGTAGTTTAAATAATGTTTTAAATTATTTTTTCACCAATCCTCTACTCGCTTTAGCATGGGCATGTGGAAAACTTTGTCCATTATCTACAACGAGAACGGCATCATGAAGGGCTTATACCGGGGGATGTCGATCAACTATCTGCGCGCCATACCGATGGTGGCCGTGTCCTTCTCGACGTACGAGGTGTTAAAACAAGCCCTTAAACTCGACACGGGTATGAAGATTTAATAGGACAAACAACGACCGGATTACTTGACAGTGGGAAGCTTCATAACGCCCAGACATGTTAGCGTTTAGGACAGTTGCGTTGTGCTTAGTTAAATTTGTTCGTTACAGTGTAGTTTATTTTATGTTTTTGGCAGTCTACAATTGTACCACAAATAGCCCTCTCTCTCTATTTAGTTTTTTTTCTGCGTTCGTGTAGAAAAGGGTATCTGTTTTAAGGTGAAGATATAATCGGGACAAGGTGGAAACAATAATCGAAAACCGCTTCCACGCTTTCAGGAGTACAGGGGTTTCTTAAGAAATATTTATTCTATAGCTTTTACAACCGCACAGAAATACCATAGTGTCCTAGAAAGAAGATTCTATTTCACGTAGCTGTCTCGTAGGTGTAGGAAAAATGTTTCAAAAATATGACACACGTTCTTTTCTCTTAGTAGACAAATGACATGAACATCACAGTGAGACGCAACACCGCAGAAAGCAGTGTGGGGAAGTATTAATGTTTAAGCATGGTTTCCGTACTTAAGTTTTAAGCAAAGCGAAACACGCCTTTCTTGAACCATTATTCGGAAAAGGAAAAACAGGAATAAGAGTGTTTTAAAGATAGTGATCATTGTCGACTACGCGTGCACAGGTACGTTTAGAAGGTAGCAGAAAATGATAAGGGACAAAAACAAATCTGTTGCTTTACGCATTAGGCGAAATAATCGTGGTTAAATTAGTACTATACTTAGCCGAAGATGTGACTAACGAATAAAGTTGACCGATAGAGGGATGGTTGCTTTTTTACCATCACTGTTCATATGACTGTGCAAACTAACGCAAACCGAATAAAGATAATGACATATTTTGTTATACTATAATGTAAAGTTCTGCATTAGACGGTTTTCCTTTTTACCAACAGGGACAAAAAAAAACAAAATGATTATTCAACGCACGTACCATGCTGTAAATAACTTGTTGCATTTGTTCTTTATTTGTTGCACTATCTTTGTATTTGTTACACAATTTTCGGTATAGCCTTTTAAATAGTGGGAAGGAGTGGGGAGAAGGGATAGCTTTCCAATAGTCTGCTTCAGGCGTTTGAAGGCGTTTTACTGCGATGACTGAAATTTCTGATTTCACGTACACGTAAATATAGAGTATGTATTTATTTTCCGCATGCTTCATCCTTCTGTACGGGTTGCTGTATTTCTACCAATGACGTTTAGGGAACATGCTTGTAGCTCTGCAGTACGGTATTTTATATGTTTTTTAATCTTTTGCAATGACACTTTTTGAGACTCTTTTTCTGGGTTTGGGGAGTAACACATTAAACAATCATTACGCATTATCGTGTAGTGCGTTAATTGGGGCTTGGGTTTACAATAATAGTTTATCCCTATCTCTTTTTATACTCTGAAGTTTCTCAGGACAGCTTTCGTGTTGTTTCCTTTTGCATTGATGCAACAATTAATGTATATTGCTCTAACTATAGAGCGTTTGTTGTTTTATAACATCATTTAAACCTTCATACATTGTTCTGTTATATCTGTCCAGCAAAAGCATCGTTAGTACACACGGTACACTATCCGAAGGTTTTGCATAGTTATTTAGAATATATGGAGATATTTCTCCCTCGTCTCGCACCCCTTTCCTTAATAAACTATACTATCGTATTTTCAAACAACAGTTGACAACAACTGACTAGAAAGAGCGCCTTCTTTCTTTGCTACATCGGTCTCAGGCATGCACACACATGGGTTATATAGTTTGCACATATTATTGTTTTAGTATCATCTTGGGTATCATAGATTCGTCCTTTAAAAAAAAAAAAAATAGAAATATTCGTCCAAAATTGGAAAATTGATTTCAAAAGCGAAACACAATTCTGATTGATCTTTCTTCCTAGTAAAAAACCATTCGTTAAATTATTCAAAAGGGGTTTAATCTCCATAAACCCATATCTATAAGTGTATGTTACAAACAATCATTTCGTCTTGGTTGCATACAAAACAAAATCCACATGAATCTGTTCGCTTAATATAGTTTAATTTACACTGATTCACATCTATTTCCCGTCATTTAAAAGGTGAACGATAAGATCATATTTCTCATCGCTCTAAAACCTTTTGTAAATATTCAAACACTTTTGCAGAAAATCTCTTTCTTATTATCCCTTCCCACCGTAACCTGATCGAAACCATTCGATTTTCATTTCCTTCCCTGCCACATTTCTTATATACGTTCGCCTGAAACATGCGAACATCCGTGAACATTCATATAAAGGGTTAACAACAGTGCTTTTGTAGGCTTCGCAATTAGACAGGCTGCATGTTCTCTACTCGTGGGTGTATGGGTTAAAGGGCTGGTAGAAACACCGGTATCAAAAATAGTACACACTTTCTTGCTCTCTCGTCGAGCACGAGCACGCCACGCCACATAGTGCAGACAGTATCCGTGGACGTAACAGACGTTTAGTTGGTTTTGTTTTTCTTTGCAACAGGGTTATCTTTGAAGGAATTACACACAACATGTAATGCACAACACTACACACTACAACAATGATTTTTTCCTTGCGGAATACAGTCGGCTCTTGAGAGATGTTTCAATTCTTCGCAACGTTTTTTTTTATTGCGTGCGATCGGTGAGTACTAATATTGAGTTGTTTTCTTCCCTCATTTATCTCCCTTATCGGTGTCCTTTTCTTTCACTTTCGGCAGCGTCTGCTAAACAGCATTCTTTTCTGAGGCATATTTTTCAACCTCTCTTCAAATAAACTTGTCATACTGATTTCTTCAACGATCCGTTCGCGCGTAATAATCAATCACTCGTTTTCCCTGTATCACAACGGTAAGGGTTACCGTGTCCACCCTCCATGACTAGTGGTTCGTCTATGCTAAAATTCCATCAAATTGAAGCTACCACATTTCCTGGTGCCACTCGTAACCATCTTCTCAACCCGATGCCCGCTCGATCGATGATCCTTAACGGGTGCCTTTTTATGAGTTCCATGCCATGACGACCTTCTTGAACGGGACAAAGACACCGTGCAGTGGTTCGCTGTGTTCGCAAGGAAAGAGGGAAACAGAGACAGAGAGAGAGAGAGAGAGAGAGAGAGAGAGAGAGACAGCAATGTTAATTGGTTCTCACGGCTTACCACCCCTAGAATGCCAGTGTACGGGGAGTCCAGGCGCACTTACCACTCGAAAAATCGTTTCCCATCGATGGTACCGTCGCAATCGCCCAAATTGTTCGGCAGCTGCAGCCCTACGTAGATGGTGTCCT
>KB698524.1:0-10213 GCA_000349165.1 Anopheles christyi
TGTGCAGCGAAGCTCGGGATAATTGGGAATGGTGGAAACATTCCAAGGCAAACCAAGATGCATCACGCTCAGGGCTGTTGTGCTCTGTACTTGGACATGTGAGTGTGTGTGTGTGTGTGTGTGTGTGTCTGTTCAAAATCATATGGCATCCGGGTGGGTAGAGTGAGTCCGTGTTATGTTCTCGCTTTTATCTTCCAAGACCCTTAGCAGGCAACAATGCAATGAGGAACCAAACAAAAAAGGGAGATAAAAACCGAAACAAGAGTGTAGAACGTTTACCCGAAAGACCCCCAACAACGTCGTCGTTGGGCTCCTAAATTGTGAGTGAAATCCAGGGAGACACACAACTGGGGCGGCATCTGATCAAAGTGTGCGACGACGATGAGATGGTGTGCGATACGTACCGACAATTGGTGTCGGAATTGATAATTAAAGTGTCACTGGGAAGGTTCTTTCTTCCTTGCTAGAAGAAGAACAACAATTAGTGCATATTGCAAAACGATGTTAAACGAGCCGCACATGTTCATTAATGATACTGATGATAACAAGTTTGCCAAATTGCATGTTATGTGCAATGGCAGCGTGGGATGTTTTACTGAAAAAAAATGCAACAAGACAACTTGATTCGACAATCAGCAATCTTAGGAGAAGTGTCTTCAAGCGAGTGACGTCTTCATTAAGAAAACTCTCCTTCATCAGTGTTTGTTATTGTAATCTTACGAAAGCAGTTTTTTAGTACGCTTTCCCTCTTCCTGCATGGCCAAGGTCGAGTTTATTTGTTTTTCACTTAATATTCCCCATCCGGTCGTTTGATCTTCGCTAATGACCGGGATAAGCATGCCCATTTCCCGATGCCGACTTTTCCGCACAGCAATGTAATACGCATATTATGCTTTTTTATTTTGGGGTGAGAGTTTAATATTTCCATACAAAACGTAGCACAATTTCCAAACAAGATTTAGCTTCTCTCCAGCGTTTGCTCCCTGCTCGTGAAATTTCTTTGTGCGCTTCGGCAGCACGCACAAACAAAACGGCAGCTCTATGTGTGTTTGTTTGTGTGTGCTCCCCTACTCTTTCAAGCCAAAGCAATCCGACGGGGGCCTTGTTTGCTTCAACCTGGTAGCGGCGCGCTCGTGTTCCAGGAGCGTTGTTCATCTCTGCAAAGTTCAAGGTCAGAGTTGCTATAGGAGATGCTGCGAGTTGCCTGTGAATACACACACCGTGAGAATGAGAGATAACACACAGCTCCGGAGAGAGAGAGAGAGAGAGAGCCGGGGTGCGAGTATTGTGTTGCCAGAGCAAGTGGAAAATGCGTAGCATAGGTTAGGGGTGTTTCTATAGAATGTCGCCCTCGGGGCAGCAATTCCGTCACTTCCTGTTCCGATCCTTGGTTTTTTTTTCACCGTGGGAAAACAACACCGTGGGCAAGTGAATGAACGAAGAGGAGTGAACTCGAAACTCAATTATCGGCAAATCTTGTTATACGATCCAATCAGCCGCAAAAAGAGGTCTTTGCTAGTGAGGAGGATCCATCCATTGGAAAATTGGGTTCAATCACCAATTCCTACCGGGTAGGATGTAAATTTTGTGTTCAACGTGTCATCGATACAAGCCAGTAGTGCTAATGTTTAACCCAAACGAAGAGAGGAAGAGCCTCTTTCTTGGGAGCTTTGGAAAGATTGAGCTCCCCCTCTGTTTTTGGGGTGCGTTTGCACTCGCACAACAAATACTACCACGGTGTCCTTTACATGGTGGAGTTTGGGGTGCGTAATCGATACATAGCAATGCCTTCCATTTGTTTACGAAATCCCTCTCGAAGTGTCTAGTTGAAAGTAGAAAGAAGGAGAGAAAACTAGGGAGAGCGAGAAGCAAGGCACAATGTTCTGTGTCCTCGATTCCGGAATGCGACGCACTTTGAAGGCTTCGGCTATGGAAAGTGGAAAATAATGATGGCAATGGGGAGCGGATCAGTTTGGCGACTGACGTTATTTTACAGTTTCGGAGAGTGGATTGAGCAAATTTTTGAGGATTTTTCGGGTAAGCAGCATGGATTTGAGTGGGACAAATATGGAGGAAAACAGCGGGATGTTAGAAGATTAGGTTGTCCTGTTGACATTTTAGAAGCCAAAAGGGTAAATAAAAGAGATTCTTTCATTATTTTCACCTGCTTTATATTTAGCTATGTTAAACCTTTCTTATTTTAGTTCAAAAAAATCCTATTTCTATTATATAACTGTTTGTTCCTTACTAGACAAAAAAAACCTTTCGACTTATCTGTATTGTACGCATCGTACGTATCTATATTCCAATTAAGCTATCTTACCATAATCACAAAATAAACTCGCCATTATCGATGCAAATGGCGACACCACACGTTTCCAACGGCACACAATACGATATTGCGCACTTTCCTTGTAAATTACCACCTATCGATGGCGTACTTTGTTTTTGCTACTTAACTAGAATGCTGTACTAACTTGAATCGTGATTAAACTGTCCAGCTGGCAGTAGCATCCATTGATTGATATGATCATCACTCGGTTCATTCATGAGGAAGCGCCCAGCATTCCAAGAAAATGGCAGCTGACTCACAACAAAACCTTTGTGTTTGTCCCTCTCAGAAAGGGGGCAATAAGGGTACAGTTTGTGTGCTGCAGTAGTGACGGGGCCCGTATCGGATCTAGGCTGAACGATCACCCTGTTCTGTGTATGTGTTTTATCGTTTCACGGACGGACCAGCTGCCCCGTTCCGTCCAAAGATGGAGCGAAAACATCGCGAATGAGCATTTTTAATTTATCTCTGACGGCGCACCGGTTTTGGACATGGTTTTGCATGTCTGACCACCGTGAGTCATAGGGAAGTGTTGTACTTGTTTTGTCCCTCTGGGACTGGGCTGTTTTATAAGGGTTAGCTGCAGCAGCTGCACGTGTGATCCGAAAAGTCATATAATTATTGGTTAAAATGCAATTCAATATGCAACAATCGTTTGTCTCATTTTAATCCTCTTCTACACAACTCCTTGCCTTTGTTCTTTAATACCAACAGTCTTTTAGGTAATAGAACGCACCGTTCTAGACAATAAACCTTTTCCATTCGTTGCCTTTGTTGGTCTGGTATAACAGATAAGCCTCATTTGCGAAAATAATGCGTACTTTCGGTGGGATTTGTTTCTAATACCCTCAAAACGTACCGATGTAACACACACCGGCTGGGTTGAGGGAGGTCAAACCCACTGCTCTACAGTCCCTTACCGTGGGTGTAAGCGTAGCCGGTTCCGGTCCTGCCTAAAAAACCTGGTGGGGTTTTGGGTGTACCTTTTGTTTTGCAATCCGTAACAGCAGGATGTGCTCGTAATCGTGAGGAGCCACCGTCCTTACGTAGCATAATTTATTTACTTTTTATTGTATTTTTGCCTGTAGCAATTCCTAATTGGAAGGCGTCCGACCAGCACCAGTGCGATCGATTTGGACGGCGCCGACACACTTGACAACGCTTCGAGCTTCGCCTCCTGCATTTGGCAGACACACACTTTGGTCGAGACTTTGTCACATCGCTTTAATTGAATTTCGGGCTTCCACTGGGGGGGAAAAACCCGATGCTAAAACAAACCTAACCGAGTGTGTGGGTTTTTGATGGTGTGAAACTCCGGCCACTACTCCCCACCCCAACCTCCCCCTGGAACGGTGAGGAAAAGTGTTTGATGAAAATCAGCAACACGTTCCCGGCTTCTTGATGTGCAAGAAGGTTTGGGAAAACATAAACCAGAGTGTAAGAAAAACCACATTCCCGAAGTGTGAGTAAGCAGCTCGTTAGCACGATCTGTCATCAGCAGTGCCGCACGGTTTTGGAAGGAAAGGAGCAAAGTAACCGTAGCAACGCATTCGAGATGAAGCGTTTTCGGGGACGGTTTTTCTTCATTCCATCCGACTGTGTTGTCACGTTTGCCAAGCTTGACACCGACACAGGGCTTCTTCTCGCTTGTTTGGAAACGGTTACAAGAAGTGTGTTTGTGTGTCTGTGTGTGTGTCTTTGGGGCATGCCGTACACTGTGGGGGTGTGGTTCCGTTCGTCAAAAATAAGAAAAATGTGTAGCTTGTTTAACTTTGCCGGCCCTTTTATTTTCGATGATTCATCCCACTTGCAAAGAGAGCGCGAGATGTTTGTTGATTGCTAAAGAAGCTCAAAAATGTTGATTAGTATTTGGAAGCAGGAAAAAAAAACAACATCGGCTGCGATGGGAAAATTGTGTGTGTGACAAAATTGTTCAAAAATAACACATTTTCTTGTTGACAGTAACGCGTGTTATCTAGATCTTTTGGCGCTTGAAAATCACAAAGTGGATAATTAAGGTGATAAACTATGTAAATAATTGCTTTCAGGGTGAGGTGCCATCTTATTCTATTGTTTTCGTGTAGATTTTTCTCAATGCAAGCGTGGTATGTTTTTGTAGTGCAACTTTGAAGTTTGTTTCAAAGCACTTTTCATGATGTGATTAAAATTAAATTGTGATGCAAAAACTAAAAAAAATTGAAATACTTTACATTCCACATTGTTTGCCTAATTTGACCTAACGTTTCAACATTTAAGTGCAACAAACTGTCAACATTGAACACGAAAAGCATGTTTTCCCCTTCTTCTTTCACTCAGCTTCCGGGGTTGCCGTTTCCACTTGCAGCTTATCAATTTATGTACCATCGGACGATGATTTACAGCCCACCAACACATTGCCATTGAAACACGGAAAAGAGGGTACATAAACGCTCTGCAAGCTATCTACCACCAGAAGGCCGGATTCCGTTACCGATTCGAAAGATTTCGCCCACGTACGTTTTGGGTGTGTTTACTCTTTCCCGTTTGCTATTATTGGTGGTGCTATTAATTTTTTACTGCACACCCTCTCTGATGACGGTTTAAGTGTGTGTGTGTGGTGGTTTTTGTGGTCCAGTTTTTTTTTCTTTCCTCCAATCGGCGCAATTTTGCAGCTTCATCCAGAGCGGTGTCCCGCTGTGAAGTGAAAAGCGACGTGTTTGTTGTTTGTGGTTAAGAAATTTCCCTACGCCTGATTAACGGGCGCGCTAGAAAGTAAACTCGACGCTTCGACGAAAAGGGCACGAAAATGGAAATTTTGTTTTCGGACCCACTCCCGGTTAGCATGGAAGGTTTTGTCAGCATTGATTACTGATTGGCGCGCGATCTATTGTACAATCGACTAGGGGAGGTTCGTTTGCACACCGGTAAAGCCTACCAATAAATTTAACAGCCTCCTTTCGCGTTGGCGGGGGGTGAGAGGTGTGCTAGCCTGACGACGACACAGACGAGTGGAAAATAAAAATCGATCAATCGATCGCACGACCAGCCCCAACCGTAGCGAATTGTTCAGGTCTGTGTTTGATGAGATGAGACTTGGTCGGTTGGTTCGGTGTACTTTCGAATGGGAAGGAAAAAAAAGGGCACTCCAAAAAGCACCGGTCGACTCGGGGTGGTCGGCGACAGTTAGACTCACGGCCTGAGTAACGAGCAGTGGCTTAGTGTATGTGCGCGCGGGAGCGTTAGAAAGTGATCGTAAACGGTTCGAACGAATATCGGTGTGCAATATTGGTGAAAATAGGTCTCGAAGGTTTCCATTTAATAAGAAAGATTTTTTTGTCACGAACCTTAATCATTGCATGAGGGCTAGCCATCTATCGTTTGGCGGTTTGGAAGTATCTAGGAAATCTTTAAATGAAATGTGTTTTGTATAAATATTCATGTAATTTATGGAAAAAAATCTTGCTGCCTGATATTTGAAGCCACATAAGGTATTTTTCTTTCAAATTTGATCGGCATGTTGTAAATTTTTCATTAAAACTTCTAAAACTGTAATCGAAATTTTGTCTTAGTGGATGGTTTTTAGTGGATCACTCCCTCGTGAACGTGATCAGTTTTTTAAAGTTATGAAAAAAGCTTTTTTACCCCTCCAGCCTCCATGTTGTCTGGATGTTTTGTTTGTAAGATGTGTTTTTTTGCCAAAGCTCTCTGATTTGGCCGAATTTATGTAAGCAGCAGCACAGATCGTGATGCAGTACAAAAGGGAAAAACTTACAACATACACACAAACACAGAAGCAAAAAGAAAAGCCAGACACGAAAACAAACATTCGCGTAACGGTGTTGGCGCGAGGGAAGCACACAGAACACTTCACGAATCAATCATGCTTCAATTTAACTTACTCTTCCCTATTTTTTCCGATCGCATTTTTGGGCTGGATCATTTTTTCTTCTACCAACCCACCGTATTCCTGGGAAAGTTTTCCTTTGATTGGACGAATTTTTCCACCCAACGATGCCGGAGACTTTCAATTTCATCTGTGTTACATAAAATCACATAAATCGTGATCCTCTCGTTTGTTGGGCTTGATTGCAAAATTCGTCTACGATCGAGACGATCGAACGATAGGGAAACCAAAATGGTTGATGCGTGTGTGTGTGTGTGTGTGATGGGTGTCGGTGGAAAAGGCGAAAAGCTAATTACGCCACAAAAGCGCTTCGCTGACTGCATTAGGGTGGAAAAATTAATCACCATGAAGTGACTCATCCGGTTCGATCTTGGTGCGATCGTTCGGTGGTTTAAGCAGAGATCATCATACGTTTTCCATCGTCAATCTCTTCAAATCGATTGTTTGTATCGTTTGGTTTATCCATCGCGCACCGGAAGTCTTTAAACGTTGACCGAACCCCGTACCCTATTTCCCACAGCTATTGGTTGCAAAAAATCGAAAAAAAAAAATTGCGTAAACTTATGTTGTAATAATTTGCTTTCCTTTGAGTTGGAAAAAACAAGCGTTTTTACATCGATGGAAGCAAAAAAGCAAGCTCCAACACTTCAATTTACTCCGCCCAATCGAACTTTAATTAAATCGTGTTTTATGTTGCATCGCAAACTTTCCCTCTCCGAAAACGCAGAGGGAGGGAAAAACTAACCAATAGTGCCACCGACAAGCCTTGGGTCAGCTTGCTCGAACGTTTGGTTGATAGTAATTATTGATGATTTCCCTTTAGCATTTCATCAGCTAAACATTATCGGAAAACAGATTACAGAGCTTTATTAATTGCATATGATTAATGATGGCTTGCGTTAGGGAATAATAACCGTAACAGATTTTCGACTTAGTTCCATCTGTAATAGAATTAATGCTGCAAATAATTTTAAATTGGAATTAATTTTGGTATGTTTTTTGAAGTTCTTTATTAACATGTTCAGGATTAACGTTTTCTGTTACAGTTATTTAAAATCTGGGGTTTCCTGTTCATTTTTTGTTCAGTGTCCCTTAAAGTAATCTTAAATCTATAAATTTCATTAAAAAAGGTAAAAAATGTAATATGGTAAGTTACAGTTTCCATTATTATTCTTACAATAAAACTTTTCCTTCCGTGCGATGAACCTTCATCATCCCTTTTGCAATCATATTATCGACAGCTGGGAAAACAACATCATCAGGCGAAAGAAAAACATAAACAATCATCTCGGTACTCGTGTACTTTTTTTTATACATTTTGCTCCTATTCAGACGCATTTGCCGGAGCCACTTTCAGCAATGAAACGATTAACTAAAGTGATGCGAAAGAATTAGCTGAAGAAGAAAAGCTTACTAAAGAAATTATTCTGCATCGCTGACCGGTGCTGCTGCAACAGGGTAGAAAGATACTCAGAAGGGAGAGAAGTCGAGTGTCGGTGAAGCAAAAGTTCTATACATCGCCCGGAAGGCTTGTTTGCATCGTAACGAGATATATTCATCGTGGCGTGTTATAACAGAGAAGGTACGAAGTAACTTATGCTATTTTCAATAGCGCACGCCACTCCAACCAGAGCAGACCGGGCATTTGAAGAAAAGGAAAAGAGCTTTTTTTTTTTTTGGACGAGGACGCAACGTGGTGATGATAAAAGAACTAGGAAGTAAACGATATGCATTTTTCATGGACACACTCTCCAACGTCCAACGTTCCTGTCGGGTTTTCTAAGTGTGTGATAGCGTGCACAGTGTTTCGGCCCATTGTGAAGTTAAGCTTCGCCGCTGTCCAATTGCATCGTATGTGTGTATGTGTGTGTATGCGGGAGTCTACTTCTTTTCTAGGTTGGCTCTGTTGCTTGGGTAACTTTTTTTTAAATTGTTTCGCTGTGTGCTAAACGGCCACTGTTGCCCCACCGTATTTACTCTCGGCAGGTGGGCTAGAGAGGAAGGAAATGGTGCACACGAGATGAGAAGTGCAAACACACACATCGGGATGAAGAAGCCTGCATTTTATCACACCGAACGAAAGCAGAGTGCCAGCAACAAACGGTGATAGTGGATGTGCTAGCGTTGATATATGATGGCAAAAGATGGTCATAGAGATTGGTTGGTAAAGGTGTGAAGTTGTAGAAAAGGGGGTTGTGGTGCAGTAGCGCACTGGTAGCGCAGTTTTCATGATAATATGCAAAGATAGCGTGCTGGATGGGGTTTATCTTTTTTTTTTTTTTTGCGTTTCCTTGTGCCAAATATCCGAGAAGAAGCGAGGTACGTTTTCTGGTGTGTTGCTAGAGCACTTTGCCAGTGTTTAACCATTTTGTCACGTGCTTTCGTAGAGGTTGTTCAGGAAGAGGTTTTGGGGGTTTAGTAATGAATTTGGAAGGAAAGAATAGAATGTATGTTTGATTTTAGTAGGGAAACAGAACTGGACATGGGAACTTCATTTATACATATTTTCTCTGATGTTTCTCTGAGCAGCGCAATGTCTTGGCCTATTGCGTCTACTGTGTTAAAGAAATCAACATTTATATAGAAGCGAAATAAATCTTGTAATTAACTTTTATTTATCAATTTATAATAATAGACGAAAAAGAATGTTTGAGCCATCATCCTCCTTCAAAATTCTGGGATAGCTTTTATTTTATGATTTCAAGATGATTTGCTCAGAAGAATCTTTGGATGAATTCTGAAGAGAGAATATGAGGACAAAAGTCATCATACAGCAATGTCTAGGTTATTAGGTATCAATTTATAGTAATAGACGAAAAAGTACATTCAAGCCAATTCCCTCCTTCAAAATTCTAGCTTTTGTTTTATGATTTCAAGATGATTTCCTCAGAAGAATCTCTTCAAGATTCTCAAGGGAGAATAAGGAGGACAAAAGTCATCATGCAGCAATTTCTTTATAGCAATTTCCTTAGTGTCGGATGATGTTTATTAGGTGTAACATGGTGATCAAGGTCTGAACCTAAATCATGTCAATCACAAAACCGAACCAAAGATTCATCTACTCATTGGCGTTTGGTTTTGGCTTAAATTGATTCAAACTCATTCCGCAAACTTCAAGGTGCTCCACTTCACCAACTCATTTGACCATTATTTTCACAATAAACAGCCGTGAAAGTGGATGCTTCGCTTGCCTTCGCCAAACGCGGAGTTTTCCGGCTGGAATTGCAAAAAAAAAGACACACCCACTAAAGACATATCTCACACACTTGCCACACGGCTTGTAGCGCAGTTTATGCAACATCGTTTCGTATGTTCGGTGCAAATCACCATGGCCAAACTTTCAATTATCGCACTGTTAAACCGTTTCCACTTAGAGATCGATCGTTAAGGAAGGGAGGGCGGGGTGAGTTGGCAAGTTGCTTAAGATGTGCAAGCATTAGAGTGAAATTGATCCATACAAACTCAAACACTCACACACAAGAGAGGTACGTCATTTTGTACCATTTTTCGTCGTGGAGGTGGAGTACAAGCTGTACATTTTTTCTTCTTCTGCACATAGCTAACCAACACATCTTGGCTGTGAAGGTGGAGAGAAGATTTTGTGAAAATTTGTTCCAAGAGCCTTCTCCTCCTCCCGATTGTTGCATTTACGCGGCTCGAAACCGTTTCGTGTGCATGCGTTTTACGCATCTGAGTACGGCTTTTCATCTCTCCCCGCATCCCTACCTGTGGCACCAGCAACACTGCTCGGTGATGGTGTAAATAATCTTTTCCAATACGGATCCACCACCACTTCGCTGCTCTGAAGCCACTAAATCGCTTACTCGTTTTATGAAATTGCATTGTTTCAGTGGCGCGGTGCCTCGCGCTTATCACGTACTTTTGCGTACAGCGTGAGCTCTTTGCGCGTTGCTGAACAAGTGCATGCTGCCTTTGTTGGGTGCGCAATGTTTTTGGTAGCAGGGCAGATGGAAACGTTTATGATTTCACTCTCTTCT
>KB698526.1:0-28141 GCA_000349165.1 Anopheles christyi
GACGAACGACCATATGAAATTACACAACATTTATCCGGAGACAGAACAAGGCCGTTACAATTGCACCAAACATTGAAACAATCGAGGTAGTTTTGAAGACGTACACAATCGGTAGACGAAGACACTGGGAGGAAAATTTTAAGGTCGTCTGCATATAGCAGGCAGCCAACAGGGGGAAGAACATGAACACAATCGTTGACAAACAGGAGGAAAAGAAGGGGACTTAGAACACTGCCTTGGGGCACACCGGATGTGGCGACAAAAGACTCAGAGAAACTGTCATCAATTCTGACCTTGTATGATCTACCGTACAGGTAAGACTTGAGCCAGGACAGAAGAGGGTCTCCAAAACCGATTTTCTCAAGTTTCGAAAGTAAACATAGTAAAGAGATGGAGTCGAAAGCTGCCTTAAAGTCGGTATATATTGTGTAATGTTCATTATTCATTGTTTTACACATCCTGAGTGATCGGATCGACTATTCTGTACCTAAAACAAAGTTAGTAATTAATTTGGATAAACGATTCATGTTAGAAATTCAATATGTAAATAATACAAATGACTGTTAGCAGCATTGCGAAACATTCTACGCCGTACATTCCGTACTGGACGTTATGCACCGAAAGGTTATTAAGAACAAACCACTTGGAAACATTGTATTCTCCATTCCCGTACCACCAAACTGTACCAGCTGGTACTCGTGGTCTTGATGATCATTAATCACTGGAATGAAGATTTTAAGCCCATTCTCATATTGCCACAATCGATTTGGCGCATTCCCGATGTAGAGAAGGTGTGAAACGTTTCACACCCTCCAAAATAACTAAATTTAGCCACCGCTGATGACCCACACTCTTGATGCTTTACGATCACTGAGCGCAACAGAGTGGTTCACCCCCTGCATCTTGACCTTTGGTAAATGTTGATTTAGTACCACAAAAGCGAACAGCTAGCGTCGATTATTCAGTCGATTCGATTCGCTCCTTTCGGAGTGGGCCGTCCCGCATTATGTCCTCAACGGTAAGGATCTTGAGGATCTGATCTCCTTCTGTCACACTCAAATAGGTGGAAAAACGGTTAGCGGGGGTGCAGATCGTGACACGTGGCAAATGGCGCTGCTGCGGCTGCTGCCGGGTGTGTTTCGAATCAAATTTGTGTCGACTCATACATCGCTTCGCAACGGTGTTGCATCGAAAAAGGGTCGAACGACGCGTTTGAACCAAATCGTTCTACCCCATTATTCATCCAGCTAAGTACCCCGCCGTGTAAAAGGTGACCGATGGTTTTGTACGGCGGTTTTGTCGAGAAACAACACCGCCAGACCAGGTGTAGGATGGATGTATGTATGTTCACCTATTGCAAAGAGCCCAACGAAAGGATGTCCGTGGAGAAAATAAAGACTGGTCATTGATCCTTTACAGTCCTATAAACACTCCCGAAAGGGTTTCGTTCGCTAAAATCTAGTCAGATGGCATTTATTCAAACACCATCGCAGTTTTGCGTGCTGTTATTAGGAAAATGATCCTACCCCAGGTGCAAAACATGATCGACCACAATCCCAAAATCGATCGACAAATATAATCCAATGCACGAACGGGCGCGTGTTTGTGTTTCCATTTGCCGAATCCCAATTCTGTCACCGATGCCCTTTTTCTAAGGGTTCTTTCGGGGCTTTCTGCACATCTTGCAATGCATCCATCCGTAGTTCTCTGGCGGAATTTGATCTGCTTGTTTCGCCAACAGTGCGCGTCGCATCCTGCGTAGTACACCTTTTTGCAGCAAACCAAACCTGAAAGATACTGGTTCAGGTAGAGCACATGTTGATTGTGCATTGATTCGTTCGTACCGATCCCTTGCATGTAAAAGATCAACACCTCGTTGTCGGGGCAGCATGCTTGCAGGGCTTCGCGATTAGGAATAGGAACCAACTCGTAGCAGCAAACCATTCAAGCTTACCTGCTTTTTGATGAAATACTTCCACTATAACGCCGTGTTCCGGTTTTGTTTTACGCATTCACCCCTCTCCACTCAGCTTTTGGTGTTCTGTCTGCGGGTATCTCTTCTTTACGGAGAGCTGTTGGTGAAACGTAAATGTCGGATCACCAGGGAGTATTCGGGGATCGTTGCAGCTGTCCGTTTTCTCTCACTCTCGACCCCGGGTATGACCCGATCCTTCTAGGCGGGTTCATTGACACCGCCGGCTCGATCATCTGCACGGATAAGGTTACAGGGGCGCATGGAAAGGGTCTCCGACTGGGACTGACTTTAAGCTTTTCCTCTCCTAATGAGTTGTATGATAAGTATCAGCTTCCCCATTGTCTCTGTTAGTACAAAAAACGAAGCACAGAAGAGTAGGCCTTTACCAATTGACAGTCAGATTAAATCACGTTGTAATGATGATATGATTAAATCATATGTAATGATATAGTAACATATAAGTTATATATTTGATGCCAATTTTTCTCTGCACCTCTGCTGAAACAGAAGAAGCTTCGGATGATACGATGCACTTTCCCGAAACGAACATTACGACTTCTTTTTAGAGTAGAAACATACACGCCCAATCTAGTCCTGTACCGGTCAAAGGAAGGAAGCCCTAGCAATTAGAATCATCTTCCCAGCAAATTAGAAACATTCCAAAACACATAGCACAATCACACACCTTGTGATGCTATCCGAAACCCCTTCGGAGTGTACTTGTTCGTACCTCTTAAGGTGCCGGTGAACACCTCAACAACCTGTCACCCTCAATGGTAACCACTGTGGTGATATCTGCTTACACGTCTTACAAGAAATATGGGTTTCTCTTTATGGCCTTCCAGCAAAGCTTTACAAAGACGACGGTGGCGGCGGGACTCGAAAACGGCGTCCTTTTAGCGCTTGCTTCAAATCCCCATCACCTTCTACCCTCCCCTTTCCATGGCATCAACAGCGACGCTTCTGTCGGTGTCCCCTCTGGAACGGATGTAAACTTAATCACGGAGGGATCGTTTTACATAAGGCGATCACACAACAACAAAAATAAAACCCTCACCGTACAATACACGGCTCATGCGCACAGCCATGCCGAGGGAAATCCTTCCGTCCGTCGGACACAATCCTTCCTCGTGCAGTGGTAGTGGTGTTCACGACGACGCACTATTTCCCCTCACTGGAAAAGAACGCCGACACAAACAATCTTACATAAACACCCCGAGTCTATCAGTATGTGTAGCGACGTACTTATAGCATAAAAAAAACTGGTCGGGAAAGGGAGCAGCCGGTGTGCTAAAGCCAAGCAGCCGTAAACATAAATGGGCTAATGGCACGCGACCACATTTTACGGCCCAGAGGTTAGGTAGTGGAGAAGAAAAGCATACTGCTGCTCCCTTCTTTAGCTGCTGCTGCAAATGGTCGAAAATCTAGACACGGACGCGTGTGCAACCAGATGCAATAGATTTCGGATCAGCATCAAGGTACGGCTTGCATAATGCATTCTAATTAATAGCAAGCCTTTTAAAAGCCTACCGAGAATTGGTCGAGGTTGAAGGTACTGCTGGCACGATCCGAGCCAAGCCGAGAGGTATGGAAGCTAAGGCACCCGTCGTTAAGGTTCGTTGCTTCTGTATGTTGAAATCTTTCCTCGTTCGTTTGCAAGTTAATTGGGAAATTTAAATAATAGTGTTATATTGCTTTCAATTTAAAATGTAAGCGACAATATGATAAAATCGAATGCATTATCAAACATACATTTAAATTATATACGACAGGAAGTCTATGACCTATAGCAAGCAAACAAAACAAAAACGAGTCATTATTAATATTGTCGAATAATGCTTAGCTACGTTTTCTTACTACCCCCTTCGAAATTGAACATCCTTTGAAGTAGGTACGCATTCCTTCGTACTGTATGGGGCAGTCATTTTTAAATGACATCGTCCAACAAAAACTTACTTACCTTATTTCTTTGTGCTACCTGCTCCCGCTCGTCCTTCTACGTCCAAATTGTTGCTCACGTTTACCAAAAAATCTAACCTCCCCTTTAGCCTCCGCAACGCAAATCCAAATGCCCGATCCACTTCCTGAACCTGCTTCCTGCTATCGGATTGGAAAGTTTGCCATTTCTTTGCTCGATGTCGGCCGGCTTCCGTCGTCTGCCAGCACAAACCACACCCTTCGAGCATCAAGAGAACGGAAAAGACGCTCGTTCTATACAGAGTGAAGAAAACGTCGGTCCCCCGAAAAGCAGCAGTAATAAAGGGCCGACCCTCTGCTCGGCAAGAAAACATTCTTTGATTCACTCCAGGAGCAGAATAAGGACGGGACAAGTAAGGAAGGCAAGCGGTTTCACTCATTTCTTTGAAGTCAACGATTCCGTATTGCTTATGGACGAAAAGGGGAAGTAAAAAGGTAAAGTTCCTTGCACCTTACGGTACTCCTTACGGTCTGCCTTGTGGGATCTAGGATTTGCCAGACCATTTCTTTTGCCCGTGTCCTTCGCTCTATTTCACCCTGTCTGGAGTTGGTGTTTGTTCATGTGTATGTGTGTTGAAGCGAAAAAACCCTCCGAAGACGAAGCCGAACCGTAAGAACAAGTGGACTTTTGTTGTTGATTTGTATGATAACCTTGACATAGACGCGGCAAAGGAATCTTGCTGGATCCGGTAGAATGAGTTTGTTTTGGCTTCCGCGTATCCTTCGACTTGAGCAGGTCGTGCCGTGAGAAGAGAAGATATGGACGTTGATGAAAGTCTGCATAATTTCGGCGCTCCTTAGGGATGGTGAAGAAATTACAGCAATTACGGTTAGCATAAATTGCCCATTTGGAGAGCTTCAAAGTTATGAGAAGGCGTAATATGATATAATTAGGCGATATTTTTAGTAATTTTTAATAAAATTTTTGTTATATCAAATTGTGGAAAATGTTTGTTCAACATTTATATAGTAAAAATAATTCCTTCATATAGTTCTATACCCTGTATAGTCATTGCAGCCGTTTGATAATTCCGTTACCCAACGCCACTACACCCGTAGGACGCTCACCATCGTCCCCTCTTCATAGACTCCTTCCCCTTGGCCACCGATGGCCAAATAAACTATTCCGTACGAGGGAATAATGGGAAACAGGGCCAGATTTGCGCCCATCTGCCCGATTTCGTCGGTTGGCATCCGACCGACAACGACCGAGATAGCAACATAACCAGGTGCTTCTTGCCCAATGCATTCAACATGTTTTCTGCCTTCCCTGTTACAACGCGCTGTGTGCGTTGCGATTAGTTGAGCATGTGTGTGTTTGTCGTGCCAAGGATCGGGAATGTTTCTAGGGGGAGAGAGAGCAAGGTTTCATCACACCAGAAACCTCCTATAGCTAGAGTATAGGGTGGTCGGAACAATAACTTGGGCTTCGTGCACTATCCGTTGCTGTGTATGTTCGTTTGCGTTTGTATATCGAATCGGATTGGGGTGATTTCTGTGCACTGTTGAAGGGTCGCTATTTTTTCCAATTGCCCCTGTCTCGCTGCTATACAGTGGAAGCGCACCGCATTAAAGCGAGGGGTGTTGTGTGTGTATGTAATGTGCAAGGACCTCAGAAAAGCTTTCCACGGAATCGTTTATGCGCTTGACGCGATGGTCTTTCTGCTTCTGGGTCGGAAAGGACTTTGAGCTGTTGTATATCGAACGCACCTATTTCAGGGTGGCACACAGTACAGTGTGTTCCTTTATAGTAAGTGCAGTCAAAGGTTTACCATAGAAATTGATTTCTTCTCCTTAATGCATGAACTTGTAGGTAAAGGAGTTGATAATTTAATCCATTAAGCGTTTTGTTATGTAAGGCATTCTATAAGCAAAAAAAAAAACAAGACTTTCTTTTAAATTTTCTTACTGTAATATTCTCAACCTGTACGTTAAACTTTATAGTACGATAAAAGCGTTAATCTGATACGACTAGCTTACAAGAGTTCCATCGCAGATGTGCTGATCATGCAAAACACATTGTGTGACGTGAAATATTGTAGTTGTCGCCAGGTGACTTGAGTAATGCTTTTTGGTATGTGTAACTGCAGTGGTCATCACGATCTTGATGATGATGATGATAATACTTATCTTTTAAAAAAATAATTAAAAAATACGTAAGAATGTCATAACATAAGTATCACGCAAGCGCGCTTATAGAAGTCATCGGAAAATTACTCGAACAGATTTGGTCTTTTGGTTGCTGTAAGGATGGCAAATGGAGTAGATATGTCCGCTAAATGGTAGGCTGTGTATCAGATCAGTTAGTAATCTGTACTCGTTAGTAGATTGATTTGTCATATAACAGCCCTAGATGACGAGCTCAACACTACTACCACACCCAGCACTGTATCCTGCCCTAACAATGCCATAGAATGTTCAGGTTTTTTTTTTATTCCATCCCCTTGTGTCAAGATTTTGTTGCAAGCGCCCGATCAAATACCGAAAGGGGAACTCTCCGTTTGCCTTGCATCTAACCAAGGAAGTTCGACCCGTCCTGTTTTCTATTGGCCGAAACAGACTGAATACACTATTTGTGCGTATGTGTGTATTTTGTTGTATGCTGCACCACCTCATTCTCTCTCTACTGGCCACTCGACAGGGATGACGGGCGGGTTTCTTGAGGTGACGCGTGGCAACGGCGGCCGCTGCACGTTACAAAAACTTCAAACGGGTTCCTTCCTTCGGGTGCTTCTGTGTGGAGAATCTCCGCGCATGGTAGCAGATATAAAATGGACCATTTGCCCACGACAAAGAAGGAAGAAAAAAAAGGTCGTATCGTTTGAAGATGGCAAGGTTGAAAGTGCAAATCGAAAGGAGGTTTGGCCGCCCCCAGTTTGCTTTGCAGGAGCGGGTTGTATATTCGAAAGTGAAATGAACCGTTTATGTGGTTCAGAATGTGGCCCATTTTGGATTGGGTGGGTTGCGTATGGCACCCTCACATAACCTCCAAAATGCTTCCGGCACACGATGCACTTAGGAAGTTGTTTAGAACAATGTATAATAGAGTTTAGAGAAATGAAAAGGACATCAAATTTTCTCTTCCGTTTGTGTTTAAGCTCCCTTTTTGAGCTGCAGAAATGCAAAATCTGTTCCCCTTGGTCTTCTTCGGTGGTCGTAAAAGATTGTTTTGACTGCAAAGAGGATAGGCAAAGAAGGTGGTATAAGGAAATTCAATTGTCAACCGTTTTCATTATCGGCTCTGTAATTTCGTTAAAATGGTCCTTTCGTCCTGCAGTAGGGGATCTTTGCCGAAAGGGCCTTCTTACGAGTGGACAGGGAATTTCATTGCAAATTGGTCATGAAACTGCGGACGATTAAGATGATTGAGGGATGGAATGAGGAAGGTTCAAGATTGAAGTAATTAATTGATGATGTATTAATTTATTTTGATTACAATTGTCAGAAAATTTGAGATCATTTTGAAGCCAGATTCAATCGTATGAAATATATTCACAACCGTTGAACGAGATATTTTCAACAAAAAAATCAAAATTAATTGAAAATCATTCTGATGTATACGATTTATACTAAAACATCTCTTTAAATCACCGATCCGTTGGCAAGCATTCCAGGACATACGTTTGGTCTTCTGTATCATCTCCCTCAACATTTGCCCTCCATCTCGATTGATAACGTTTCGCAATCATTTGCTACGCATCATACACACTCTAACACCATTCCCAAATCAATCGTGAATAATTTGCCCACCAATGTGAACCAAATATCATTCACCACGGGGAAGCAAACAATGTGCAGCACGGTGACTGTGCCTCGTGCCTCAAGCATAATTCGCTCACCGAGTGGTCGTGCCAAACCAGTGAAGTGAAGGCTCACACTTACTTTTTATTCTATTGTTGTGTCTCAGCAAAATGTAAGGGAGTCCTGAAGACGCACCATCACAAAAGCATAATCCAGTTATTGCTACCTAGCGGCCAAAATAAGGGGGAAAACAATTGAATGGTTGAGAAAATGCTAACCCCCGCTCGATTGGAAAATTTATTCTCGGTAGGAAAGTAAAGGAAAACGGCAAACACCAGCCCTTGGTCTCACCATTCCAATACGATTCTCCATGGGAACGTAGTTAATAGTTTTAGAGCGAGGTGCAATTCAATATAATTACACCCCGTCCGGTTTGACAATCCTTCGGTCCGGACTGGTGGCGTTGGTTTGTGTGTGTTGTCACAGACCAAGGACACACATTTTCCATTTCCAATATCCTTCATCGCAGCAGAGCAGCGGATTTACGCTTCGCTGAGTTTGCCACCCCATCCCACGAGTGATGATTTAAAGGGAAAGGCGGAAAAAAGGGTGTACTATGTGGCCTATGGACCAGTGATTGTGTTCTGAACTCATCACACCGGGCAACCAATAAAAGTGTTTCGGTTTCCCCCATTTCATTCAGCTGGTAGTTTCGATTCACTTCCGGTCGACGAGGAGGAAGCATTTTCCAGAAATGCACCAAACAAAGTAATTATCCTTGAAGGGTTGTGTGTGGGGTGGGGGGGGGTAAGCTGAGGGAAGGGGGCGGGATCAAGATGGGAAGCAACCGCAGACAACGACGGTTCGTTTGTATTTTTGGAGAATGTCCGGTTTTGTATAGCAATACGTCCATGAAGGAACATGGATAAACATGCTGCCAGAAGGTTGCTGTGCTGAAATGGATGGATCGTTCATAAAGAAAGGGGGTGCCATATTGCACTTCCGAAAGGATTGCTTTTGATGCGTCCGAACCGCCATTACACCAGATGATGTGGCAGAGAAAAAGCAAAATCGCATACTCGCGAAATCGGATCTGCTGGTATACTGTTTTTGACACCGTGTTGGATGCGTCTGCCACTCCTCACGATCCTTTTGCTGCTGCTGCTGCTGCTCCGGGTGCTGGTTGATCACGAGCCAGCAACAAGAATTGATGGCAGCTGCGTACGAATTGCAGCAGCTTGCCCGGCATCTCCACTCCATAACGTCTGTAATTTACGATCATAACGTCTCTTTTGCTGCAATGCTGGCTCTCTCTTTTCCCTTCAATTTTATCCTATCGATGAAATCCCTCTTCTATTGTCTACCGCATCCTAGCACACTGGGTTCAGGACCATGTTGCACCTCTTGTGAATACACACTCACACACACTGGTTCAATTCGCATTACGATGGATAGGACTTTTAAATGGTTCACAACACTCCACACGGCCACGAGAGCAGTCTGTGCCGGCTGCAAAAGTGGGTGAAAATAGCAGTGCAGCTCTACGAGATCTTTATGGGGAAGGATGGGAAGGTGCCTATCCGATTGACATTGTATTTGTGTGTGTGCGTGTATTTGTGTGGATTTTTCGATCTACAGCATCCCATTTCAGCACGCTTCCCATTTCTGTGAGCGTGCCGCGTGCCAAGGCAGAAAAGATAAATTATCTATTTTATTTTTATTGATTTCCCTTCTTGTTCCGCTCCGTTCTACCCCTGCTCGAGCATTTTCCCAAATCCTGTGCCGGGATTGACATTTGGTGAATTGCAGAGGTTCAATCTATCCCGTCTTCTTTGTGTCGGGCTAAAGTTACCCGAGCGATTCGATTGATTGAAGCGATAGGGAAAGGCGCGCGGACGCACAAACTCTCTCTCCCTCCCTTGCAGGTTAGGTTTTTAGGAAGATTGAGGCCGACCTCTCTGTTGGTTCCTTTAAGGGAGAGGAAGAAAATCCCGGAACATGTGGAAGGCGCTACAGCAAGGTTTTAGCTACATCTTCGGAAGTGTTTGGCGTTTTATATGGATGCGCCTGAATGCCGATACAAATAAAAAAAAACGGTGCGGCATCCCACAGATGACGGCACAGCTTGCGCATGGTGTGTGTGGTGGGTTTTGAAGATTTTATGTTTCGTACTAATTGCGTATGCTTTTTGTTTGTTTTTGCTGTAAAAAACAAAAAACTAAACATCATGTAATATATGCTATGTCAATAATACACACTTAGTTGATAATAAAATCCTCCTGGAATTGAAACATTTCTACCCACTGGAACGAAAATTAAATGTTGCCATTATCTTGAAACGACTCCCACCTTCTACGCGGGCTCTAATTATTTCGCCAAAATTCATCAACCAAATGACTAACCTATAATAGTCGTTCAAACGAGTCATTATCGTAGGGGAGAGAATTCGTATCCTACAGAGACGATGGATACAAAAAACAACCAAACCAACTCTTGAGTCACGTCATGTACTGACCCACGAGGGCTGCCACCTGTGTGTGTGTGTGTGCGTAAGAATTCCTGTCCATTTCACTGGCAAATAGTGACACTGTCGCCACACGCAACCGTCAACCCAGACTACGGCTTCCCACCGACGAGGACGACGACGTCGACGAGTCCACAAAATGCCTTTAAACTACAAACCGTCCAGCCAGTGAAAGGTGCCTCCCCCATGGGAGAACGCCCTGTTAGAAAGGCAGCAGAAATGCCCATAACGTAACGAGTTTTAGAACATAGAAAGTGGTGCAAAACATAAAACCCTTCTCCCTCATCGAGTTGTATTTTTGCTGTATTAATCATATCCTTCTTCGTGGTTGGGCATTGCTTTTTGGATTGATGATTCATAGGGCAGCAGGATCGGTTCCAGCACAACCGGAATCTCATTACACAATTGCGGTTAGAGGAGAAGAAAATTCACCAGTGCTGTATTGTAATCGAGCCAAAAAGCAATTGGGAAAGATGAGAAATATTGTCTTTCGTATATTTAAATGAAGAAGGCCACCTACCTGCCTATCCCAACTTCCCTTTACCCTGTTCTGTAAGGGGAAATGGTAAAGGGAATACGGTCAGATGAAGATATGGCAGCATGTGTTTTAAGTGACGAAACAGACACGGTACGAGATGGAAAGGATGGGAATCCTTCGGTGCGTCTGTTAGCTTTGTACTGTGTGTCTGGGTTTGCTGGAATGCTTTTACGTGATGGTGCATAAATTTCGTTGTCAATCAAACTAATGAAACGAAGTTCAAATCCGTGAATTGTGGGAGCTGAATCAGTCTGGTCCATGTCTTGATTGATCGATCTGTGACAAGGTATTTTCATTTGCTGATTAAGTTTCTGCTTACTGTAGGAAGAGAGTCCATCGCAAGCAGTGTATGGAATGTGGTTTAAAATTGAAATTTCTTTCACAATATAAGGCGAAGCTGGGCAAACTACCTACAAGCTTATGCAAATTGTGCTTTCAATCGTTTGGCTGTATCACCGAGCGGCGTGCAAAGTGAGTGCATTAATTTATTTGTTTATAAACACTAAACAAAAAATAAACCCCTACACCTCATAATATTGCATACCGCGTACGGTTAAATGCATTCAGAAACCCCTTTGCTCAATTAGTCGTGGCTGAAAAGGAAACGAGAAAGCATTGGAGCCCCAACCGAGAAGGTCCGAAGAAAATTAATCGAGTGAAACAAGCACCGAGGCCGACCGTCCCCCATCAATTTCCTGGTAACGCACCAAAAAGGGCATAACAAAACGTACACAAACACACACAACATGGGTGAACAACTTTATACAAGATCATACGAGAAGGGTCCTCGTCCATCGGTGTTTGGTTGGGGGCGACCGTTTTCGTACCGGTGCTGTATGGAAGTTTCGGATGTTTGTTATCAATGTTGGCATCGAGGACCCCTCGATGATTCCATGTAAGCCCACTCACACACCTGCCCCGAACATATTCGACATAGTGGTATCGCCACGCAGAAGGATCACCTTGGCAGCGCTTAATTTGGCTGAAGGCGGTAAGCGAATAAAAAAGTTGGTATAGAATGGTCGCACATTTTGTGCGTTGGCTTGGAAGTGAGGATATTTAGCTTAATTTAAGGTCGTTGAGCAACACTCTTGAATATTTAGTTTTGAATTTATTCATAAGCATTAATTGATTATATTTTTCAATAATTTCTTAATCAAGGCAATGAACCTCGCTCGAAGAGTTTTAATATTTATTATTCTGCTGTTTTGTTGGGTGTAAGAGCGTGTTCGATTCGGAATGGTTAATTGTAAGGTTTGCAATGAAACGGCTATAATGTCTCTTGTACGTGGAGTGAAAATGATCTACGAAAAGCTGAACTTATAATTAGAAGTGGAATTTGCGTTTATGCAAAGGTATTAGTAGTATTAATTTACCTTTAGAAATTGTCTCTTGATGAAATTCTCCATCATCGGTATCAAATGATCAAAAAAAAAAAAAAAAACATCATACAAAAATCTCTCCTAAAAACGACTCAGCCATTTTATCTAGATAATTTTATATTTATCGAGCATAAATAAAAATGACGAAATCGTAAATATATTTCAGGCGTGATGAAACTAGAAACAGATTTTCCTGCACGTAAAAGCACTGTCCCTTTGCCTTAATTGTAGCGTCCGGAACGAAACGGGGGAAAACAGAATACCACAAAAAAAGTGCAAAGATGTAACGTTCAGCAGGGGTGGGTTTTATAATTCTCAACCCCATTTTATATTTTAGAATTTTCATTCGCAACGTAACTCACACTTACGCCCCGCACATCAAGCTGCATCACTATCAACCATTCGCGTGATATACATCCCTGGGATCTGGCCTTCAGAACAGTTGTGTGTAGTGATTTTGATCATCGCTCTAGCCGTGTCTGGTTACGCCACACCACAACAACGGCGACAAATATGCTCACTGGAATGAAGAGGGATGATACGTCCCGGGTGGTGCGCCCGTGAGACCTCTGAAATAGTAGTGAGCACCCTTACACACATTTCCGGCTTCGCTGTGTTGCTCGAAGTGCTCTACAGTATTTTTTTTCTTTCTGTGTTGCTAATGGAATTTTTCACCACCACACCAACACGCGTGTTACTATCCCAGTCCATCCCGGTGTTTTCCCGCTGCAATTCGGCCCGATTGTTCGGATGATATTCGTAACCTTACTGCTTTAAAACCTGTGGGTGAGTAGCAACCGAGTGTCCCTATATTACAAAAAGGGAGAAAAGCGGAATAATTGCCGGCTTGGCGTATACGTTTATGCAAAAGAAAAACTAAAAACTTCCACACCCCGGTCAATGAATAGGGGGAGAAAAGAAGCAAGCTTTTTTTTATTTCGCCCGCTCGAAGATTGTGTTACTTCGTTGTTTGTTAGTGAACACTTTCGCGTTCGAACGCTATGTTCACACAAACATACAAAAGTGGGTAAGCGGGATGGTCTACGTGACATTGCACACTGGCATACACGGGTGTGAAGTGCAGCGGTAGTGCGGCGCAGGGATGAAGTGAACAAGAAAACATGGAAAGCAAATAACACTACGCGAGATGATTTCTTTCCCGCGACTAATGCGAGATTTCGGTCCTTTTTTGTAGTATGTTGGATTGGAAAATGGTGTGCTACTGCACTAAAAAAACAAAAATGAGGGAAACGACCACCCCACCTGAACAGTGGAGGCAGGAATTATAATTCGCTTCACCGTTGTAGTTTGTGTTGCTGGCAGTAACACCGTCACGTACTACTGCGATTCTTGCACAGTAACGCTGGGAGCGGTACAGTGTGTGGGTAGATCGTTTGTGGTTGCCAGTGGTTTCCCCTGTGCAGAGATGACAGGGAAAATTGTTGAATCTGTTTAAATTGTCATGCTTGGGAACCGCACTTTTTGCTTTTTGCTAGAAGGGCTGCTTTTTAGGAAAGATCCTGAGATTCGAATCAATTTCGATTCGCACTGAAGGCTTTTTTAACGAGACATTTAAACAATAGCATACATTTAGGGGTACAATTCACAAATAAGGAACAATTGACTGTCAGTCACGTCCTTAATATTCTTCTTAATGGTAAGCTTAATGCTCAAATTAGGTAGTCATGACAACTGAATTAACTCTTTTCCTTCAACACATTTGTTGGAGGATTCATTTGTTTCACAATAAAATGATTTAAAACTACACCCCATTCATTCCAACGCCCGTCAACCTGTATGTCTTTGCCACACAAATCCTTCCCATTTCTCACTCGGTCTGTCTGTTTGTGTGTAATACAACCTAAACGTAACGGGTGATGAGTTCGTTTAGAACCTTTTCTGCACTGTTTGATTGACGAGTTTGGCAACAAAAAGGACACTTCCATTCACCCTCCCTTACACAGTGACGTTGACTGGCACACCATTTCTGACAGTTTACAGGAAGAGAAGCACTACGAAGTCGGTTGCTGCACTGAGCAAAAATTTAAATTTATCTTGCAAACACCCCATCGAGGCGCATTTTACTGAACTGTTTCCGTTGTTTCCAGGGCAGGTTTTTACACTTTTGCTTTGCAATATGGTTCCTTGTTCGGGCGGAAGTTTTCTCCCCTTGTTTTACCATTGCGCTATGCTGCTAATTTCCCAGTGACCTTCAACGCAGAACTCATCCTCATCCTGCTTGCGTTTGTCACGGAAGCGGTGGCATTTCCATTTCCCAAACTCGTGAGACGAGACGCTCGTACCGAATTGAATTTTGTTTTTATATGCTTCCCTACGTGAGGGTGTGTAAGTCGATAGGTATAGGTAGTGTGTCTGGGTATATAGTGTGGCCCACATATCTCGTTCACAAGCGTATCGTGGCGCATCATTTTCGGTGCGGTGTGCAGTGGAGATATTTTCACCGTATTTCGTGAGAACGATCGCGTGAGAAAAGGCTATTTATATTCGATTCTCTGAACGGTGTTGGAGATGAAGAATGGTCAGCTTCAACGGTCGCACTCATTATTGGTTGATTGCATCCTAGGCTAGATTACAGCAGGAAACTGCGAACTTTTACAATAAATCATCAATACCCGTCTGGTCCAGGATCCAACACACTAACTTTATCTTAGTATAAAGGGAAGCTTACCATGACCAAGAATGAGCAACGTGTTTAATAATAAAGCAGTTTGGGAACAGCTTACTTAACGCATCAAATAAATCATTTTCTCTGAATATTGTTGTGCTAAAATTTAATTATGCTAAAATTTCAATAAATCCACCACTGCACCGATTGAGTTCTTCACCCATTCATCGTTACGCCGTTGAATCTATTGAACCGTCAATGGGTTTAGGGCTTTCAACCAAAAACCAACACGCACAATTCATCATACTTTTGCAGCCACCCAAACGAACACAAACGAAAGGGTCAGCTCTCAGGGCTCGATTGTCTGTGTAATACATCATCATCAACTTACCGGGCTGACTAGACCATCTTGCCCTCTACGACCTGCTTCCTAGAGGCAGTAACGCTCCGTGCTTGCTAGCGGCAATCCCTGTCGGGCATACTCACTTCCACCGGATTTGGCACCACCAGCTAACACCCCGATGCACAGGATTTACAGAATTGTTCTTCTCCGTGTGCTCGATTGGTTCGGGTGCGTGTGGTGACCGGTACCGAGCGAAAACCACTGAAGCAGATGGTCAAATATGAAACAGTGGGATGGTAACCTAAGGCGGGCAAACAAAAAAAAAAAATGAGCGAGAGAACTTGCAGAAAAAACACGCACAAAACAATGCACCCCTAACTAGGTTCGGGTGAGTCTTTTAAAAATGGTGGTAGTTATTAGGGAGGATAAAAGTAATAGAAAACAAGGTTATTCGTACCTCGTAGGGGAAGGAGCACAGAGGAAGTGCCGTTTATCTACGTCTTCCTTCAACTAACAACATTGTATCATTCGTAGACCAACTCACCCACACCGTTCGTCGCCTGCTGTGTTACAGTCCTTTGATCTCTTTGCCATCGACGATAGCGAGTCGTTTTACTTAGGCACAGCGGTTGTCAAAAATTCACAAATGTCAACATTGACAAATAGCATTGCGCAACCTAAGTACAGTGAAAAAGTATAGAAAAATACTAGCACACGAAGCTTGCCGAGTTTATTCAACGTGAAGACCCGTTTTGTTATTTTTTCACCAACCGTTCTTAGACAAACAAATGAGTTTGAAAAAACTGCACACGCCAGCGTAGTTGTTTTCATTGCACAACCGTTACGCCTCCCGGTATTGGTGTGAGGATGAATTATCGGCGGCAGTAAATTATCATGGAAATTAAAACGCCATGAACGTGCAATCCTCTCCGACGCGCATTATTTTGCTATCCAATTGGAAAGATTTCAATGAAACAAGAAGCGGGGAAGATTGTAATTAAAAACCTCAGCAACAGATTATCTTGTCTCGTCCCCTCGGGTGGAAGTTTTTGCTACAACTGACAAGGCCGATCAGATATTCGATTCTGAACACGGGGATGAAGAAGATATGGAGGATTAAGCAGCGGGATATGCACAAAATTCAAATCAAGCTTTTGTTTGCCAAATGAGGGATGATAAAAATGACAAGATGCGTAACACTGTCCCTTGGGACACTTTGATCGTAGGGAAGAGATAGATTACTTGCTGTTGCAGAATACTTACGTTTTTGCACCACATTGAATCCTCTGAATGATTTATCTAGTACGCCCGTGCAAAGGAGTTATGTTGGATGTTAGTTTATGATTTACTTTCCATTCTATAGTTTGTTTTGCGCCCCTGAAAGAACGCTTGTTGCTGCTTCATTTCAAAATATCCTACATCGAAAACCGATCAATATTTCGAACCCCTCCGAATGGAACATAACTTCAGTTTGGTATTTTGAATACTTCAAAACAACGAGTTCAATCTTCCGGATTCTCTCCCACGCTCTGCGTCCGTAATGCATTCGGAATGCACATTTTTTCCCATTTGGAAAATGCAAGGGGATTCCTCTGAAGGGCTTCCATAAAAACAGAAAAGGTTCAAATGATGCGATACTCCTGCTACTGGAAATTGATTATTCCATTCCGCTTCCATGATGGAGATCCCCTAAACCGACACTGGGATGGAAGCGTTTTGTTTCCCTTCAAAATATAGAATAGGTTCGCGTCTTGTTGCTCGTTGTAATCCTATCACAGTTCGACGTCCGCTGTCTCACGGTGTTAACTAACCGATGGGAGTAATGGAAAACCGTTCAAACATTCATCACACACCGCGCTGGCTGGGTCAGTCAACTCAATCCATGATGGAAGTATTCAACTGGTCAATGCCATTGCCCTCGAAACTAGATCCGTGAGTTTTAAGGTTCTTCGAGCTGTTCTATGGAATCTTGGTAAATAACTACAGTGCGCAGTGTTGCTCGAAGTACCGATAGAAGCGGAAGAAGGGCATCTAATGCGGACAAGCATTGCACAGCGTTTTTTTCTGTCTTCAAAATTGTTTTGTATGTTATTCGTTTTCTGTCATTCCAGACCCTCTATGCTTTTTTTTGTAATAAAAAATAGCATTTTACCACATAATGAAGCAAGCATAAATCTATTGCGCAAACCATTACGATCGTAAAATTTGTTCTTGTTTTTTTCGCTACGCTTGTATTTGGCGACAAACCGACTAGACACCCGCTACTCTTGTATGCAACGTTTGATGAAGGGTTAAAATTGTACCTGCCACACCGCAAACACCGTAATTAAGGCTTCCCTACGATTGAGTGGATGTTTGGCTCCCTCCGACCATTCCCCACTCTTTCCAATGACCATTTTATCAATTCTCTTTCCTTTACTGTTTGGTTGGTGGAGGGGCTGTTGGTGTGAGATATCCTAGTAGTGCATCGTGTCCTGCACTGGGAACAGGAAGTGTAGCGCTATTCCAAGCCCTGGCTAACCTCTCCGTATGGTCAAGTTCGCAGCTTATTTCCGGATTGTGTGGGGCGATTCGGGTTGCCACCGGGACTCACCGGCACAGTCCTATCCACGATAGGGCAGTAAAGGCAGGTGAGCTGTACCAACCTAATGGCACATGAGAGTGGTTGAATGAGTGGAAGAACGTGCAGACGGGAAGGTGTTTGCCACTGGTCACGCAATTTCTTCGTATGTTTTTCGTATATTCTTTCCCGTTTGTCGGCTTTCTCTTTCGAGTTGGTATGTGTGTGGCTGATTGCATGATTGCAATGTATTTCTCTTCGATGGTGTACCTTAGCTGCACACCTAGGATAGCGCACATTTGTAATGGACAGTCAGGCGGCTACTATGCCAACTGGTAGTCACACAACAAATGCACTTGACTACTTGTAATGATTCTTGCCCTTTTTTTTTGCATCGCGGGTGTGTAGAGTGTATGAGAAGAGGCATTACGGAACAATACACTAACGACAGAATGAAGCATATCTTGATGTTCGTAACAAGTTCAATGTAAAGTTATAGTTTTTTTAAGCTTAGGAGAAGGTGCTCCAATTTCGTCCCAGAAAATGTTTATAAAATATAAAGTCGTAATGGAAAACTGATACTATGCATTATGCATTAAGTATGCAGGAAAATCAATAATTTATTTCAACCGTACATTTAATATTTTATTGAAAAACTAACAAAAATATATTGCAGCCTTGTTGTTTCTTGTTGTTTGCTACACCCCATGCAAAATTAATTGTGATTATCACATTGGAAACTTTATTTCTCAATCAAAAACGAACTCGTAAGGTTTCATCATACCACATCGAACCGTTCAGTAAAAGGCCATCCTTTAGTGTTCGGAAATTCCGTTAACTCTCCCTTCACTAACGGACTCACCCGTACCGTATTCCTGAACGGGGGTCATCATCCTCCCAGCAGGCGGAAATCCATTAGAGTGGGACAGGAAAAGGCAAAACGGAACACCTCCGTCCACCAACCTGGACGATCGTTCCAGCTGTGGCAAATCGTGTCAACTGCAACTCAGCTCCGCATTTCCGTCTGTGTCGATGTAGATATACACTGTGTATATCACCGCGTCCTGTTAAGGTATGGAATATGGAAAGAACGAAAGCAAAGGAAAGGCAAAAAAAGATATTAAATTACACCTCAACTCAACATCATTGTCTATATTTCATTGCTCCCTAGTCGGGGTTTAAAAATTCGTTTTAGTTAGTGGTGTGCAATGGTGTTAGTTTGAGAGTTCATCTGCCAGTTTATTTGTCCACTTCATCATGCCGATACGAAACTGCTCTATCACCTCGCTTGCAAGAACATGTTGTTCGATGGTCTTCCCAAGCGAGAAAGGATGCTCACTTGGAAGGGCGCACCCCAACGGTATGGAACGCAAGCTGCTAGCTAGCACACACTCACATCCGGAAGAATTATTAATCGATTATTAAACACCCACGGTTTTCCCTACAGCAAGGCGGGGATGATGTGTTTTACGGTAAACCGCTCCTATGGTACCGTTTTTTTTTTCAGTTTTTCGGGGGTTCGTTGTTTTAGCAGAACCGTCCGACGATCGACGATCCTGGACGATGACGAAAAACGATGTACGGAACACAACCCGGCCCAGCAACGGTATAAGTGGCGTGTAATGTTTGATGAACCACAAAAACCGAACATTTAAATTACTCTCACCTTTTGCTCACTGGGGTGAGTGGGAGGATCTATGGTACGGACAGCAAAAAGGTGCGAGGATGAGATTGGGAGAAGAAAAAAGTGGACGCTGGAATTATTTCTATTTCCAGTTCAGACAGCTGCCGGTATGATGACGATAAGTGTGAAACGGTACAAAAATGTATCCCTTTTTTAATGAAAAGAGCATGGTTTCAACTGGACAATTGTATTGGGAGTAATGAGTTTCGTTCACGTAATTTGATGAGCATGAAATTGATAAGGATTTCATTAGGTTGATGCATTTGTTACTTTTTGTTTAAATAGAACATAGTTTTTGGAAAAATAAATGCGGGTCATAAACACCACATCTGCATCAAACTCACATCACTCATCTATGTTAACAAAAAGTCATCCACCTTTTCATCGTTCGTCACTTTATCATTCTATAGTAAGCAATATCGTTTTTTTTTTGCGCAAACCAATCGAACAATAAGCCATACGGGCACGCTTTGTCAAGCGTCCGGTGGAATGACAACAAAATGCCAGCATAATTCTCAACGAATCCTCCTGAGAAAGGTATTATTTGCACCGGAATTGGGCTGGCCACCGACACAGGAAACAGGATGGCAATTCAGGCCACATTCCGGAACTGATTTGTGAGACTTTCGTTCGTCATTCTTTTTTTCCACCTTTCCCATGTGTCGATATTTGGCTACAACGGAATCACTTCAACCACATCCACGGTGCTGCTGGGTGAACTGCCTTTATCCGAACTGCGTGCATGCTCAAGTAGACGTGCATATTGTAACAAAGAGCTGCAAAACCATCATGTTCCCCGGGATGCGATGGTGTGCTTGATCACGATCTTTTATCAGAAATAAAAAGGAAATAACATTTTGGCTTAAGCTTGAACTCTCCTAACATTAGAGTGGCCTGTCGTGAATATGCGGGTTTTCCAAACGGGCATAGGAATCCTTTCAGTTTCCCCTTTTGCAGGCTCTACTCTCCACGGGACAAATGGTCCAATTTTATTTTGTTTTCCAATTTCTATTGGGGGTATTAGGATGGTGTAATTTGAAACCGATACCGACGGTTCGAAAGATCCAAAGATCTTGCCTCGAACGAGAAGTGATACCGATCAGATGGCTAAGAAACGTCCAGAACGCCCCTTTTCTTTTAGGGCGCTAGTAATGTCCTGCGCTTCGTCACGCTGCATGTGGTATATTGGACCGGGGGTCCTCACGATGATAATTACCTCCTTGCCTGTTCTTACCAGCAGCAGCAGCCGGGTGTTAAAGATGCGAGATCACTAAGGAAATTATCAGACGGAAAAGAATGAAGTGAAAAACTGGACCAGCAACAATATCGCGACCACTCGATGGCCACTTGAGTTGTGCTTCACCATTCTTTCCTTCCCACTTTTCGACAGTTTATTACCCCCTTACGAGGTGAGGGATCATCGCTTCAGGGACTAAAAGTTCTAAAAGGAAGGATACTTTAAAAGGGGCCGTACACTCAAGACGGAATGGAGACCCCTATATGTAGTGCGTTTAATGTCTTACGCCACCCGTTGCGTTACGGTTGAGGTGGTTCCTTCGAAATCGACCCATTTACCGCAGAATTAGCGTGTTAGGTTAGAGCCGAGGGGTGATGGAGATTGCACGCAACCGATCAAGATGATGGCGACGCATTGGTTGTAATTAGGCAAGGCAATGAAGTAATAGTAGTTGTTTTTCGTTTCTTATTTCGTACAACTTTGTAGGGGAATCCGAGACACGGGCGCGATTTGTTGTCATATGTGTAAAGGGAATGGGAGTTATGGCCTTTTTGAGATGTTTTGAGAAATTGGGTGTGACGCAAAATGTGTTCCTATTTGAGTGAGGAAAGCAGTAGGGAAAGAGAATGCATTGTTTCGTTCTCCATTTCTTCATAAACGATTCACAGGTACAAAGTAAACACGTTTTTAATGAGAATGCTCCTTGAAATTGTAGCAAGTTTCTCACGCATTCATCACCAGGCATTCCCGCATAATTTCATCACGCGTTCAATATCCTTTTTCCCACCGCAAACAGCTCATTGCCACTCTCCATGCAATCGAGCAGCAGGAAACCGAAATCTTTTAAGTAAAACTACTTTTCCCATTGTATTACACACCGCCTGAAGTGTGATATCATTTCTTAAGATCTATGCACCATAAGCAAAAGACTGCTTCAAGTAGAAACTGAATAGTAATATCGATAGCAAAGCACTAGCAGCACTAGGCCGCACCATATGATTTGCTAAAACCCTTGCACGTTGGCATTTTGTTCGCAACTAATTACCTATTGCAAGGACCGGTACTTGAGCAACCATTCTTCAAGATGAAATGAAAAAGAATTCTTGCTTAATAGTGGAATAGAAAGGAAAGGGAAAATGGTTTGTTACGCAGGGTGCAAATTTACTCTGCGTGTTAGTGGCCACTGATTAATCTTATCCCGCACCGAACCAAGTTTGCCCCGCAGAGTTTGCAAATCCGGTTGAGAATTATTTCAAGCGTTTTTGGTAAACTGCAACTGTTAAATGTTATGCGCATTTTTAATTACAGATCCTTTCAGCTAAATTATTCAAGCTAATGTTTGCTAGGCCTTTTCTTAAATCTTATCTTCATAATACATATTTTTGAAGTTTAGTGTTTCGTGGTGATAATGACGCTTTAAAATTAATCGCTTCCATCAACGCTACATTGCAAAGCAGACGCCCATTTCTAAATGCTATGATTATAAACCTATCAACAGTGTACAGTTAAGAACAGATCCACCTTTCACACACGATTCCTTTACATTCCAAGTGTGGACACAAATTCTTCCAATTAGTGCAGAAGATCCCATTTCGCTATTGGAAATGCGTGAAGCAAGCACGTGTCCCGTTTGTCAAGATAGTTAGTGTGACAATTCGGTTTCTTCAAAAGCAGAAGCAGACGATAAAACTGAGAGCATGGGAAAACCGTTTCCGTATATCGAAATGCAAACAAATAATTGCGCCAGAACATACGCCAAACGGGGTGTGTTGCGTGCGGACACGTGATAGCACATCGTTACGAAAATCCTTCGCCTTTCGATCGCTGCATGCGTACCCGTCCTCCCTACCACGAATGGTCATACAGCGAAATAGTGGGTAGCTTCTAAGCCAGTGCAGCATCTGGAGTCCTCGAGTCATCATCCCCTCCGCATCGAGAACGAGTCCTTTCTCACAAGCTTCTTCGTGAAACCACTCGCGTACAGTATCCGTTGACATCGAATGAATATTTATCGTGCACCCTACAATCTTAATTACAATTGCCGTAGAGTCCAACGCAATTCCCGTAACTCGATAGCAGATAGCCCATCACCCATCCAATCTCACCCAATACCCACGCGTCGCAAAGAGGGATGATGCGTTCTCTAAACTTCCACCACTCTGCTGTGGGTGTGCGACAGTGACAAATGCGGCGTTATGCCACTGCACACGGTCGAGGGAATTTCATTTCACCCCAATCAAATTCTTCGAGAAGTAACAAAAAAACTATATGCTGGATGAAAATGAGTTTTCGTCACAACTTGCAACCCCAGTTATCCGTTTTCTTCGAGCCTAAATGAATAAGAAGTGTTGTACCGTTGAAGAAGGATAGGAGGAGCTTAAGAGGCTGCTCCCGGCTAGGATGAACCGTTATTTCTTTTGTCCTTTATGTCATTCTATATAATCGTTTTCCGTTGTCTCAAAAGTTTCTCCTTTCATGGTACAAGTCTGGCACATCATTCCCTCGAGCTCGTTGGGTAGGTGCTCGATGCAATGAGAAACACTTTTAGCGCTAATGTGATCGGTAGCAGCTACACGTTACGCACTGAACTCATGCGGAAAGCACACGCCGTTTGTCATTTAATTAAAATTAATACTTTCAACCATTTAACACATTTGTGTGGAAAAAACAGGACGAGGAAGTGCAAGTCTACCCAGTTACTCATCATATCGCGATGGAGGCGCCTTGTGGACGAGTGATTTGAATGCTATTTTTTAAATTTCATTCTTCCATAATCGCCTATTCCCGTAAACTCATTCGTGGGCTCGTACCGTGAGTCATAGTCCAAGACCGGGAGCGCGAAACTGTGGCATGCTGATGACTAATCATACTTCGGGTACGACCGGGTGTGTTCGACTCATGCGCGTCACACGTTGGCGGGAAATCGGTGGATAGCTTGTTTTTTTTTTTCTTGCTCCAACTCGCGCTCTCAGTTGTGTATGCAGGTCGCTTTCCTGTATATAAGTAACAGGTTGGTAGCATGTAAAATGCAACAAGTTGTTGACATTCTGCCAAAGACAGGCTTTTTCGTTGGAGTAGCGGTGCTTTATTTTTAGACTCTTGTTATTTGCGATGAGTCATAGGTGTTTTGCCTGGTAGAATGAAAAAAAGTTATATGTTGAATGTATTTCATTCATGTTATTGACCATTAAGGATGACTAAGAAGCGAACGAGTGAGAGTTGACTAATCTCTACGCCTCATCGCAGCTTCCCTCTTAATGCCGACTTTTGTAATTCGATCTTTCTTCGGACGAATGTGCCTATACGCCTGCAACGGTTGAGATAAGCCTTCATTGAGTGCATAATTCGATACTCATCTTGACAGGATCCTTCTGCCTGCAAGTAGAGTTAAAGCGACCACGACCGTGATGACCGTTGGAGGTGGATGGGTGAAAATGATTGATTAAATTTTGTAAGTATTTCATGGTGGATTTCCAGTAAGTGGGAAACTAAAAAATTATGTTCGATTTTATTTAGAAGGCAAAGTAACATTTTATGTACTTTCTGTGCTACACTAATAATTCGGCCTCTAAATTAAAAGCCTAAATGTCGTCTAACACTCAACCCCTTTTGCATCAACCCCTAACTAACAGCGGTGCACCGTTCGAATCACATTACTCAAACTCATTTGCATTCGCATCCCATTCTGCCGTGCCGTTTAATTATGTCCATAATTCTACTTGCATTGGATCTGTCAATCAACGCTCGCAACAGAGCATGATGCATCATCACCGACGCACTGTCTCCCTCACTCGGATCAACTCCCATCCCGAAGGGCCGTACAGTACCGAACACATACATCCCACTACTAGAACCAAGTCTAGCAACAACTACCGAATACCGCTGGGCAAACATAATCCATCCAAAAACCCAGCAGTCGCTGGCAAACGTCCCTTTACAATACCGAAGGGGGAAATAACCAGCGCAGCAGCAGCAACACAAAGCATTTAAACAACAGAAGCGGCCTAAGAAGCAACAACAAAAAATAAGTAGAAAAATGCCCAGCCTTCGCTAGGTTTCAGTTGTGGTGGAAAACAGGACGAAGGGGACGAGTTTTTCTTTCCCCGGTTGTGGAGGGAAAATTGTTCAATGATTGTACTTCGATGGCAGCAGTTCGTAAAGTACAAACACAAATACCAACGTAGCAAAAGGATCGTTGCAATTACCGCCTCTACTACTCTTCTCTACTCGGCATGAACGGTTTTGCTGGCAACGAAATCTTGCTTTCTCGCTGTAAGGGGTGTGTACGGGTGCAAATCCTCGCTGCATACCATTGCCATCAACGCCACGAGCCTGTCTACCATGCACGTAGCATAATGGATTCCGGCGTAACTAGCTTTCCCCTGGCACAAAAGTCCCCGCGACGCTCTTTATGCACTGTGGTAGGGAAGGTTGCACAATCCCTTCTGTAGGGAGAAACAAAAAATCCCAGCTTACGTAAAAAAGGGGTTAAAATGGGTGGAAAGTCATGTCGAGGAAAATGCATTCAGCTACGAGCTTCTACTACATAGAATGATTATTCCAAAAAATAGAAAGCGCACTTTAAAGGCTCCTTTTGTAGGAGCATTTCGAAAGCAAATCGAATCGGGAGATATTTATGTTGCATACTATCCAACACACGCGCACACACGCTGCATCTGTCCAGGTGAGATAAGACTTGCCTGTAAAGGTGCAGCCCTGGTAGCATAATTTATGCCCTGCAGGACAATTTAAACCAAACATACACGACACACGCGCGCTGTTCGCGGACGCCGGTTTTGGTCACACTATGCAGCACCTTCGGTATGTTTGTTGGCACGCGTGTACATTTCTAGCTTTTTTTATTTTAATTTCCCTTTCCCATTCCTGCCCTGAATCCTTTCCAGGCAAACGTGTGCATAGACTTGTGTGGTTTTGCTGTAGATTAATGGCATAAATAAATAACTAGCATATAACGAAATGCACACGACCAGAACGATACTACGCGCGCGTGTATGTGTGTGGCACCGTGACATATTGTCGAATGGGAGAGGTTTATTTTGCCCCATTTGCAGCCCCAAAGCAGCAGCGTATGTTAATGTGGGGGGACTCGTAGATTTTATTCTGATTATCTTATTTGCTCCGATACGATTCAACGGGAAATGATAAACAACCGGAACTACACTAGTGCTTGGTTGAGCGAACACACGCGTTCTGGCCCGTTGTTAAGCAAACAATAAAAACCACACGTTGCGCTATAAATTTCCACCACTCTTATAGTAAGTCTTAATGTTCCACTATTACCTGTGTGCAAGTACACACAAATCTAAATCAATTCTTTGCAAACGCGTCCCATTGACAAGGGAAAATTTAATTGCATTAGCACACCTTAAGAGCTTTGTCTCTATCTCTCTCCAACTATTCAAGACCCTGAACTTGAATTGCTTTCAAAATCGGGAGGAAAAGTCTCTTCCCCTACAATAGAAAACCTTGCTCACCCCATCCGTTGCGCAAAGTCGTTCCAGACGGTGGAGTTAGGGTGTTTCCAACACACTCTCAGGGTTCACCGTCGTCGACGTCGTCTTCGTCACATTCCCCGACATGAATGGGCTTAAAGATGCTCGTCGTGAACTTAAAAAAGGGTGAGTTTGTGGTAGCTCCTATTACCGGGTGGTTTTGGCTACCGGTGTTTACGTGAACGATAAACCGGCATACATCATAAAACGGGAAAACGTTCCCTTTTGCGAAGACGAAGGGTGTTTGGGTCGGTGGCAGCAAGTGTCTTACGCTGGCAGGTTAACCTGCTAGTCAAGTCTAGCCATCGAGAAGACATCACAGGTGTCGGCAGCACAGTGAGGAAGGTTAGGAATCTTGTGTAAGGTGTCATCGAAATCTTGCCGGAAATCTTGTATTATGGCTTGTTGGGCAGCATGGCGGGCCGGTTCTAGTAAAGGCCGGACAATGTTCAATTACCATCCAAAAGCTATACATTTCAAAATTTGTCACCTAAGTTGATTAAAAATAACGTTGAGGTATTTATCATTAATCAAATATTCCCGCAACAAGAAATGACTCTTCGTCCATACGATTTTGCAATAAATGTTTCCGCATCATTTTTAAAGAACCGCTACTGAATCCTGAATAACGACGGCATGACCGCGTAGGTCGTTTACGCAATAAATAAGATCATGGCTTTTAAGGATATTTAATAGATGGATATCTGATAGAATATCTTCTCGCTTAAAATTTGACAACTATGGTTAGTTAGTGTAACTGAAATTTGCATCTGCCACCTCTTGTTGGAAGCTCCTGCTCCTTAGGATATATTTTTATGCAGACATTGGACTCTTGTAGGGACAAAATCACCATAGTCACCAGCTGACGGAAAACGTTACGCATCTCTGAAGATCATTGTGGTACTACAAACTGTTCAATTCCATCCATTGGGTAAAGGAATTCTATTTAAAAAAAGGTCTATAATACAGCCTCATAACTTAACGATCCACATACACACACACAAAAAAAAGTACATTGACATTGACAAGATCGCAACTGAACATATGATTCTATATTGCCCGCTGATCTTTCGAGTATTCCGGCAACAGTTTCGGAATCTTGCAAGTATCTCTCACTCACCTTTACCTTCAAGCCAGGATGTCAAACTGGTTTGAAATCAATAACGAAGGCGTCGTGTGTCTGGTAGATCCCGATCAGCAGCTGCAATATTTGTTACAAAACTAACGGTTGGCTCAAAGCAGCACCCTAAGCAAAAAAAGGGCAATGTTCCGGATCGTGTTCCCTTTTTGCAGCCCTCGCCCATTCCTTCTGATCAAACCTCAGTCTTGGTCAGAAAAAAAGCAATAAAGCGTAAAAATTCACCATCGCACACGCCATGGCACGAGCCACCAAGAGGGCACCTCCCTGCAACGCTGTGTGCCAGCTGTAGTGTGCTGGGAAAGATAGAGAGGTATCGAGGAAAGAGCGACAAAAAATAGCGACACAAAACCCAGGAAAGCATAGCACAGGAGCAAGCGTAGGTACGGAAAATCAATCTCCTTTTTCTCCTTCCGCTGGGACGAGATGGAAACGCGTTGATAAAAATGCGTTTGCGTACGCATATTCATTTCCATCTATTTTCACGCTTTGCTGGAGCTGGAGGTACGAAGAAAAAAAAAAGCATCAGCCAACAACGGCAGCACCAAATGCAAAACTAATCATAATTAACAAACCCGGTCCCCTCTTTAAGTCGATCGTATCGTATCGTATTCGCCAGGCCCCAGCACCAGGATCCTCGCCCTGCAAAGGGGGAAAATTCATCCCGCTGGCTGATCTTAAAGGACGAAAATGCTTTCGCTGGTGCGAGAGGTAAGAGGTAACTGCATTAAATACCAAACACAGCATTAAAAAAGAGAAAGAGAAAAATACACACACACACACACACACACTCACAAAGATACGCCTAACAACCAACACCAAATACTAAGAAAAAAAATGGTATTAATGTATGTTGAGGCATGAATCACCACCATTCTTTGACCCACCGTGTGCGCTATGCCC